>JAFBMS010000075.1:1643175-1670675 GCA_019788955.1 Albula glossodonta | reverse complement strand
AGGTCATATGTTGTGCCAGACTGGTCAGAGTCAGTCCTCTTCAATGGATTTTTCTAATTATATATTGTCTGCTGCTGGAGGAACATGAGATTAACAAATACTTAGCATGTGGATTTGCAGGAAACTGGCTGCCCTTGAATGGTTGGTAGAGCATTATGGGATTACATTAGTTGTCTTAACTTCTATCTTCCCCTGGTGTTGTCTTGGCAATGTGGACTTCTGGTCATAGTTGGTAATGGCATAGGTGGTACTCAAACCTGCATCATGGACATGTGCCTCTATTTTGTAAACCACCTGCAAAAACAAGTTTTAATCCCAAAACAAATGATCTTCTGCTACATGTAGTTTTCTTTTCATTTAATGCAGCGTAAAATATACAGTGTTATGAAAAGCGATCGCTGGAGAGATAAAAAATGAATCAATACCCTGTGGAATACTGCCTAGTTTCAGCCAGTCACTCCAAAGTTCATTAAAGAATCATACTCAACATTTTTCACTCGAAATGAAGCCAAAGCTCGATCAGTGAAATGGTGTTGCTTGCTGATGGTAGTTTCACTAACTGCAAAATGTCACCGCAAGTGCAAGAGATAAGTACAGAAGAGCTTCCAATCACAGTCAAATTTGTCAGGTAGGCTATTAACAAGTGGCAGCAAATCCAAAAAGTCATGTGCATTTTAGAGACAGAAATAACTGAATCATTTTACAAACAGCATAACTATGTCACATCAGCAGTATATTCCAGAGTGAAGAAGTCAGATAATTCACTTATACAGCCAACAGACTGACGTGTCAATTTTTTTCCCTAAAACATTGTATAACACTAGGTATGATATATAGCTAGTGTAAGCCAATGGCCTTTAGCATGAGGCTTATCTGTTTCTTTTTGATGGAAGCTCAGTGCTCTCTTTGTTTTGGAGCTGCATATTGACAGAGTCATGTTTCTTTTTCACCGCCACTTTTAGGCTTTCCGATTAGCTCTCGGCTGAACCACATTGACATGGCCATTCTTTTAGCTGTCTGTCCGTGTGCCCGAAGGTCTTTATTTCCCCTCCCGGGCAGGCATCCCTAATCTGATTGGTTTGGCCTTGGTCATGTGACAGCATCATTTCCAGCACTGTGTCAAACAACCTGACAGCCTTTTAACCTTTCGGCCAGTGAACACGGAGAGGCTTTTGTGGTATTTATTTACTGGCTCCGGGTTTTTATTTTCTTTGCAGAGGCCCTTTGTGGAGATGTGGAACAGATTGAGATGAAACAAACCCCTCTGCTTTTTTTTTCTTTTCTTTTTTTTTTTAACAAGCTCTTCACGGCTCAGGAGGCAGTAAGCAGTAAAAAGATGTAGGCGTTGACTCCCAGACACCGTTCCAAGTTCAATACTGTTCTCCACACACGGTGAGCACCTCAGACGTAAGTCACGGTAAATAAATCTTGCGTTGTTCCATGGGGATATGGTTTGTTTTCTGGGTGAAGCAATTCCCATTACATTTAGGAGCAAGCTTTAAACCTCCAGCTATTCTCTAATCCCAGCGAGTCCCATGAGGATGTTTTATTTCCTTCCCATTTCCAGCCTGAAAGGCACCTATGATAATTTATTGGGTCCATTTGTGATCCGTATCAGGCAGTCAAATGCTACTCAAGCATGAAGCACTGACTGTATGAGGCCACCCCCCTACTTGTGTGTCTTTAAAAATATTACAAGCTGAGCATCAGAGGGTGGATCCCTCTCACACATCACTGCTATCGAACATGTCTTTCTCCCTTTCAGCAGTGAAAGAATTCAGTTCTCCATGCTGATATTTCTGGGATACTTTCTGGGATAAGTTATAGTATGGGTGGTTTAAGTGAGGAACCAAGATGGGAATGGAGAGACAAGGAATGGTGCAGCCAATCGGATGCAGAGAGACAGTTTATCTGAGCCAATCGGATGCAGAGAGCCAGTTTATCTGAGCCAATCGGGTGTAGAGAGCCAGTTTATCTGAGAATTTCATCACAGTTAAAAGAATCTACTGTTTCAAAATAGGATGCCGAAGGATCTTAAATGACCACAATTAGGTTATGACCTCACATCTCTTCTTCATTTTTATGTCTTGAGCCACAGTTTCTGGGTTTTTCCGCTGGATGAAAACAACACAAGGCCTCGAGCGCAGGGCAGCCCAAGGGTGAGCCTTTCTCAGGGAAAAAAGGTTACAAGTTCAAACAAGGGAGACTCTTTCTCCTAAATCATCCAACCGTGTGACTCAATTGTTGTGCAAGCCTACTTGTAATGTAGCCTAAAAATATAATGAATATTTTTTGAACGTGAACATGAATCACAGTGCTATTCAACATCTATTAAAAAAGAGAAAACAAGGGTGACAGTGTTTGCCTCCAGGCCTGCTTGTTGCCCAGCGTTCACACTGTGACCAAACAACTGGCTTCAGGAACACTTTCATTGTGAGCCGTTGTATGTTTGTGCGTTAAACTTGGTTGCAAGAGGTCTGGCTAAGCGAGGCTTCCTGGTCTTACACTGTTCTTACCTACTAAAATAAACAGCACGTTCTCACAACTGTGAGCAACAATTCCTAGGCTGGCAAAGTATCTTGGCTTCTAATTTAAGCTTTTTTAAAATTTTTTTAAATCATTTTAGTCTGACAAGGCCAAGTTTGGGAGGTTAGCTCACACAGTGGAAAGACGTTCATGTGACCAAGGGAGCAAATGTTTGCTCCCAAATTATTTCTGTAGTAAACATTCCCTCTTCAGTGCTTGCATCCTGCAATTTATGGAAAAAACCAACTCTGCCAAGACCAGTGTACTACTACTACTACTACTACTGCTATTTCAGATAATCAGGCAAACAAATGAATTCATTCACTTAATATAGTACACTTTTCCAGAGTGACCTATCTTCGTTAGCAGTGTAGTGTAATGGTTAGGGAGCCAGGTCTGAAGCTCAGTTCTTCGACAGTATCAGTCTGTATTTGAGACTGAACAGGCGCAGCGAAGATTTATGGTTGAAATTAGTCCAACGTGATCATATTCTGGACCGGTTAATCTTCTCAGGCTGGGTTTTTCCATCTTTATCTACAGGCATAATTGAAGACGACTGCTCCTCTGACAAGCTGCAGGGTTATTGGGGGGGGGGGGGGGGGCGCTAAACTCTGGCGCTGTCGCCGTGATGAATGTTTGCGGCCTGATGCTGCGAATGGGAGGACTGCGTTAAACATGTAACACTCTCAGAGCCCCCCATTCTGATTTTCTACAGCCCATTTGACTGATTAAACATAAACCTGGCTGCGAAAATGGACTCGTTTGTTAAAACCCGACTTGTTAAAACGGCTCCAATCACTCACGAGCCCCACGCTGCCTTTCACTTCCACCTAAGTATTACTGCTGCCTTTTTTTGTAATCTTCTCTGACAGCCAATATTCAAGCAGGCGTTAGAATGAACATTTTTTATGCATGTAAAAATATAAATAAATATGTGTAAAAATAATCAGATATTCTTGGAGTCGGATATACCTTGGAGTCCTTTTGCTCCATCCCCTTTGCATGACAGGATCAAATAATTATGGCTGTATGAAAATGCACAAGCTTCACTCTGCATGAAAAATGATAACGGCAGGATTGCTAAGTGGTGTTCTTCCCCGGAGTGTCATAAAGTGGCATTAATACAGTTTAGAGGAATGAAAGAAAATGGAGATATTTGGGCATTTTCAGTGCTGGCAGCTCACCTCTGTGTGCATCTTCCAGCTGTGTGTGTGACACTCTCAGGTCACCTTAAAGGTCACCATTAAAGGTTTTACTGTCTTCATTCATTCTATGATGTTAACCTGTTGTGTCATTGAATGACATTAGATCGATGACTACTACATGGCTCAGAAATGTTACAAATGACACCATTTTTAAAATCTTTTTTGTGAATACGCCAGAATAAAAAGAACACATTCCAAAGGACATGTTTGCTTGCAGCAAATAAAATAGAGGATACTCTCAGAGACCTGCACTCTCCTGCAATGTCTGCTTTGGTTTAACTGCCCTTACAGAGACTAATTGCATTATTATTAGGTCTCAGCATAAGACTAAATAAAAACAAGACCTAAGATAAATGAATGAATTAATGAATAACCCAATAACAAACATGCAGTGTTTCAGGCTTGGGGGAAACGCAGACTGATGAATTACTGGCTGAAGAGAAGACCAGGGACTTATTGTGCGCCCTGTGCCAGCCACTGTTACAGACAGCCATTTAAGGGCTAAAAATGCCTGTCCAAAATAGTTTGCAATTTCATGCCACATTTAGGCCTCATAACAGAAGTGCGCCAGACGACTTAAACGCACAGTCATTTCTGAGCGAGCCCATTATTGCCCTGCAGCATTCGTTCTACAGGAGCCAGGAAGTGCAGCGTTGTGATGGGCGGGCCTCTGGTACACTCAGGACTGTATGATACTCTCTTGTGTTTGTACAGTGAACATCAGGTTATTTTTTTTCTACCCAGGATGTGTAAACTATGTAATAATTACAGCCTGGACTTGGTGAGACCAGCATGCAATGGGGCAATAACAGGAAGCAGACACACTGATGCTCCTTATTACCGATGGTTCCTGTGGAGAAACCTCTAAGTAACCAAGGTAACCCACCCCCCACGCCCCCTCCCACCCTGGACCTCCCCCTGCTCATCCTTCATTTAAACTGCAGTTTGCTTGTGCTCACTCTAGATGTCAACATCATCTCAAACGTTTTCAGTCAGCGCAGATGGTGAGAAGAAACGTGAGACAGAGAGTGCGAAAGAGAAAGAAAGCAAGAGGTTAGAGAGAGAGGGAGAGAGAGAGAGAGAGTGAGTGTGAGAGACTGAAAGTAACAGAGAGAGACAAGAAGAGGAAAGAGAGTGAAAGAGAGAGTAAGAAGAAAGAGAGGACTTCTTTCATTCCTCTGCCTCCCCTCCTTGTGAAGCTGCCACAGAGGCAGACGGTTTTGCCAGACGTTGCTCCTTAAAGTGAAAGGGGGTAGGGGGGTGTAAGGGGGGGAGGGAAGTGGTCCCTGCAGACCGGGGTGAGAGCTGTAATTGAGTTACATTTGTCTGTTCAAATAAGCCGTGGGGCGCGCACTGCTGTCTGACACCCTGACTGATGCCTGGGTTCCCCAGCAGTGCTGCTAATGACAGACAGAGCACAGGGCGAGGGAGGGGGGGGGGAGGGAGGGAGAGAGGGAAAAAGGCAGGAAGGTGAGAGGGGAAGAGAGGCAGAGACAGTGAGCGGAAGAGAGAGAGAAGACAGAGAGGGGAACAAAGAGGGAGGGAAAGGGAGAGGGAGAGACAGAAAAAGAAAGATAGATGGAAAGGAAAGAAGCACAGAAAGAGGGGGAAGGAGAAATGAAGAGAGAGAGAGAGAAGGTGGGAAGGAGAGAAATAGACAGTGGGAAGAGCCAAAGAAGTGAAAGGCCGATGTATGTTTGCTTCCCACGATGCGGTGTTAAATGGTGGCTGTCACTTTGATATGGAGTTTATCAGTGGCAACGGCTGTAGGAGTCGTAGCCAAACATGGCGGGTTAATATATGCCCAGTGTAAACTTAGTGAAAGTACTGCAGCTCAGAGTGATGAATCCACTCACCGCATCAAAACATTAACACAGTGATGGCCAACCTATGGAAACTGCACCAAAAACTCCAGCCCGTCAAACGTAAGACAGAGAGGATGAGAGTGCCAAACACGTTAAACTTCCACAGACTGCTCCCCTGAGGATCTGCCCAATGGCTGAGTTGCCCCTGCTCGGGCCTGCAGACCACTGCTGCACTCAGCGGTGTTCAACAGATCGATAGGGTCCGTGTATCTCCAGAGATCTGGCCGCACGGCCTTCAGAACCACAGCAGAGCTTGATGCTGCAGTCGCAGTGGTTGTGACAGCAGCTACAGCTGCGGGTGTGATTTTTTTAGCGTTGCTATGATTAGCGCCGCAGGTCCATGTACCGAAGGTGCTTTAAACAAACTCAGTCTGACACACTCTTTGTTTGCACAGCTGCATTTTGGCTTTGCATTTGGGGTTAAGGGGTTTTCTCTTCGGCACGGCAGGGCAGGGGTTCAGTTGTTGTGATTGCGTGTATATAGATCTTTGTCCTCCCACGGCAGCTCTCCTCAACGCTGTGCCCTGGCTCTACCTTCTACACCTGTTTGACAATTTGGAGAAACATTTTATAATGTAAAACATAAAACCGTGACTGTGATGATAAACAAGACTGTGATGAAAGAGAGTGCGTGAATTTTGCACCCAGCTTCTGAGCTGAGTTTAGAGGAAGAATGCTAACCTCCACATCTTTGGTTTGATCTGGTCTCACTCAAACAAACTGCATCACTGTGATTCTCTCCTTCTCTCTTGGTGTCTGTTTGATTCACTTCAAGAGTGTCACCTTTAGGAACCAATTTCTTTAGACCAGGCTGCCAGCATCCCCCCCCCCCACCGTTTCTACTTAAAATTCCTGACCAATAGGATTAATGGAAGTGGAGTGCATTCTGTGAAATGATGTTATCTGTCTGAAGTGCAGCTTTCACCTGATGTGTCTTAGGAAATGCAATTACTGAACTCAAACACAGGATTAAAGATCTGCAAGGTTTCACTTTCTCTTTCCTGTTTAGTGCATGTTTGTGTGTGTGTATGTGAATGTGTGTGTGTGCTGTGTGTATTTGTGTGGTATCACCAGTGTTGTTGCATGTGAACATACACGTATACTTCCATCTGCAATCCTTTGGCAGGTGAATGCATTCTTGTTTGTGGAAATGCATACCAAAAGTTGTGTCAAAAAACTGTTACACTGCAGACACTGTCTTGTTTACATCACACAGAAACACATATTTACTGTATATTACACATTCACTACATTGCATCTTATCAAAGATAAGATGTGGTTTCCTTTTTTAAATTAATTTACACTTCAGTACATTTTTCCTTCAAGTGGTGTCTCAACTTTCCTATTACAGATGGAGAGAGGAGGTTGTTTTTGATTGGCTGGTTTTTTCTTGCATGATTGGAAGCCATATGAGGCCCACAGAGAAAGCCCCATGTTTCAGGAAGCGGTCTCACATCAGCATCAGATCGACCCAGTGAGATATAAGGTGTGAAAGCAACAGAGGAGGGCCAACCCTACAGTGAGAAACTGGTGGTGACCACACTGGGGGGGAAAAAAACGTTTCCCACCAGCTAAAAATAATGCATGTTTCTTTGAAGTTAGATGACAGAAACCCCTGAAAAGGTCTTTATTATTGACACTGGGGTGCTGCCCTGATCACACGTGTGTGTGAAATAGGCCTGCACTCACGCAGGCAGGCTTGAGGTTAGGTTCCGTTCACCATGGGGCAAGCTCTTGACTAACGCTCTGAATATGCTCACTGAAACAAGCAAGATAGCTTTCCATTCCTGCTTCAGGATTTCTGAAGTCCTTTTCATTGGTTGTGTGTTAGGGCTCCCAGGAAGCACCTTTCTTTTTCTCCAAAAGTTCTACTGTCTCTGTAGTTAGTTTGTGTGGTCGAATGTCTAATGAGTTGTTTACACATGGGTTTATGTATGTTGCTCGGTAGGTAATTCAGTCTCGAATGGGATGGCTATAGCCAATGGTGTTCCACCCAGTGACTGAAGAGTTGAGTCAAAGTGAGTACAGTTCCCTGCCCTCTACATTGATATTTCCTCTTTAATTCCATTACTTGTAAACATACATAGTATACATAAGACCCCCATATTAAGGATGACTTATACAAAAGACTTTTCAAAACATATGTAATATCCCCTGAGGCTGGGGGTTCGGTTGAGAAAAATGGGGAAAAATGGGGAAAAAATTTAGAAAAAAAAAAATTCGTTCTGGAAGTTTACTGGAGCAGCTAAGCTTAACACCTTACTCAAGGGCCCAGAATTTATAGCTATGTCCCTGCCGTGTGTGTGTGTGTTTTTTTTTACCTTACATGTATATGTTGGTGACTGATAACACTGGGTAAAGCTGAGGATTGTGGGTAGAACTGCAGATGAATGACAATTCCCTGAGATACTATGGGCATTCTGTTGTAGCTCCGCATATCAAAAGTCACACTACACATGCAGAAACACAGCACTGCTTTCTCAACGCTCTGCAGCTGAGCCCTGACCCACATTAAGGTCCATATGAGTCTTCTTCTCTGCTAAACTGAATGTGCACATCTTGTTTGGAGCACATTAAAGACAAGGCTTTTTTTCAGCTCTCAGCTGCTTCACCCACATCAAATGGGATACTCTTGATGAGTAGGCAAACTCCAGATGTGTTAACAAATCAACTAAAATCTTAGATTACACATCAAAAATAAACAGGGTCCCTAATGTTACAAAGCTGTACACAAAACACGTTTCAGATCCTCTGTGGTCGCTGCAAATTACAGCCAGCCTTCTGTGTACGCATACAAGCAGAGCAAACCTGTGCAACAGCCCGTACCAACTTCACTGTGAAAACAGCACACATTTTACTCGCCTCACTATCAAACATGTGGAGGTGCGACTTTCTGTAGCTTCACAAAACTGTTTCTCTTTTCATTGCACTGTGGCTGAGATGTATGTACGTCTGTGATGAAACTGTAGTAGAGGTCGAGGAAAACCTATAAGTCTTATTACCAATAATACATATGGGCTTTGGAGTTACAGTATGCCCACCTATTAGCTTATTACCATTAATACATATGGGCTTTGGAGTTACAGTATGCCCACCTCCTCAGACAGTATACCCACCTATTAGCCTTATTACCATTAATACATATGGGCTTTGGAGTTACAGTATGCCCACCTCCTCAGACAGTATACCCACCTATTAGCCTTATTACCATTAATACATATGGGCTTTGGAGTTACAGTATGCCCACCTCCTCAGACAGTATACCCACCTATTAGCCTTATTACCATTAATACATATGGGCTTTGGAGTTACAGTATGCCCACCTATTAGCCTTATTACCATTAATACATATGGGCTTTGGAGTTACAGTATGCCCACCTCCTCAGACAGTATACCCACCTATTAGCCTTATTACCATTAATACATATGGGCTTTGGAGTTACAGTATGCCCACCTCCTCAGACAGTATACCCACCTATTAGCCTTATTACCATTAATACATATGGGCATTGGAGTTACAGTATGCCCACCTCCTCAGACAGTATACCCACCTATTCGCCTTATTACCATTAATACACATGGGCTTTGGAGTTACAGCATGCCCACCTCCTCAGACAGTATACTCACCTATTAGCCTTATCACCATTAATACATATGGGCATTGGAGTTACAGTATGCCCACCTCCTCAGACAGTATACCCACCTATTCGCCTTATTACCATTAATACACATGGGCTTAGGCTGTAATTAACTACTTTTTTCTGAGAAATGTATGACACAAATGATTTGATTCAATTTTGACAGATATGTCATTGTCACTTGAAAAGTAGCACCACCAGTCACTTAGAATGTTGGTAAGACCAAATATAACTGCGCTGATGGTGATTGGTGAATATTTTCTGGCTAAACTTCCACCTGCTCAGTGGACATTACCAGTAACTCCAACAGGACCGGTATCGACCAATCACTGTCAGTGTTGTTCTATTGGGCCTGACCAACGTGCTCTGTGATTGGAGGGGCTCTTCTCTCTTGGAGCTGGAGCTCAGAGACATATCTGAGCTATCAAAGAGATTTCTTAAAAGTAAATCCGAGTTAAGCCACGTGTTGTTTAAAACCCTAGAAACTCCTGTTTTTTTCCAGAGATCTTCCAGAGATGCACTCTGCAGAATTGAAACGTCAATAGTTGTAATGAGATGCTTTCGGTGCCGAGGGCTCCCCGCGTATCTGAGCTACTGCTTTAAGGGAGAACTCTTCAGCGGAGTTCCCAAAACACACGCAGGCTTGGTTGCCTTTGAAATGTAAAGTTTGCAGTTTCCTTCCCAAGATAAAATAGGCTTGTGTTTTTCACCCAGTTTGAGTCTGAAAAAAATGTTCTGTATATATATGAAAATACACTTTTTTTGGTGGTCACACTTTATTTAAATTTTTAAATCGCATACTAAATAGTGTCCCAATTGATGGCAGCATTTTCATTTAATACAGTATGTGATCCTTCATATAAAGCACTAGATTTTGTTCATTAAACATTGATGGAGTCATATGAAGGGCAGTCTAAAATCACAGATTTGCTGGGGAGCGTCTCCCATCTCTGCATCATAAATAGTGCAGGGACACAAATTACCTGGTAATGCCAAAGGTAAAGGCACTGTACACCAGGGGTGCCAAATCTTATCTGAGATGGGCCAGTGTGGGCTCTGGCCTTTGTTGTAACCCTGCTTCAAAACACCTCTGAATCAGAGATCCATATCTCAGTGGGACTACCCACTACAATAAGGATAAATAAAAAATAAGCAGGGCTTGACTGAACAGCTTGGTAAGTTGATGAGTTGAATTGAACGTTTTAGCGCTGTCTTTTCGTTTTCATGTTAATGGGTACCTTTTTCCACCAATCAGCATTTCTAAATTTAGCCATATTTTACCATATCACAGATACACTACTCAAATATTCTGATACGTTCTTATTTTATTTCATTATAATTCTCATGCAATGACAAAATGGTTCTGCCGACTAACGCCTTTTTTCCAGTTCCAAAGCAAGACTTAAACAACTCTTTAGTTTAACTTATTGTAAGAAAATATGAATCATGTTGACGAGAGAGTAAAGAGCAGGGAGGAGAGAGATACATTTCCTGCGCAAATGAATCACGACATCTGAAAATATGTTTTTTTTTTGTTAAGTGGGTGTATATGACATGTGTCCCTGTGTGACACACTGATTAATGTAATGACTTTGTTACCTGTTGAACCTGAAACTGTTTGCTGAAGATCAAAAAGAGATTTCAGTTACTTCACATTTTCAGTTTGGAGGTTTTTGTCCAAATGTCATGCCAAAACATCTGCAGTCAACAAATGTTAAGCGCACACTTCTAGAGATAAAAGCATTCTTAACATTCATTGAGAATCTTAACACCTTCATTGAGAATGATTTCATTTGAAAGAAAATGTCAATCACACAAGATTACTCTGCACTGTTTTCTCCTGACTCTGTCACTCTGAACTGCACTGCTTTCTCCAGACTCTGTCACTCTGAACTGCACTGTTTTCTCCAGACTCTGTCACTCTGAGCCGCACTGTTTTCTCCAGGCTCTGTCACTCTGAACTGCGCTGCTTTCGCCAGACTCTGTCACTCTGAACTGCACTGTTTTCTCCAGACTCTGTCACTCTGAGCCGCACTGTTTCTCCAGGCTCTGTCACTCTGAACTGCGCTGCTTTCTCCAGACTCTGTCACTCTGAGCCGCACTGTTTTCTCCAGGCTCTGTCACTCTGAACTGCGCTGCTTTCTCCAGACTCTGTCACTCTGAACTGCACTGTTTTCTCCAGGCTCTGTCACTCTGAACTGCGCTGCTTTCTCCAGACTCTGTCACTCTGAGCCGCACTGTTTTCTCCAGACTCTGTCACTCTGAACTGCGCTGCTTTCTCCAGACTCTGTCACTCTGAACTGCGCTGCTTTCTCCAGACTCTGTCACTCTGAGCCGCACTGTTTTCTCCAGACTCTGTCACTCTGAACTGCGCTGCCTTTGCCAGGTCCGTAGTGGAGAAGCATACGCCTAGCGTGTGAGGCAAGTGGTCAAAAATCCTCCATTTCCTTGGATTAGTTCCTCTTCCTCAGTGCTGCCTCCCCTCCTCTGACCCATACCTCCTTATGAAATATTGTTGACAGGTACCATGTGGTTCCATCTCCTGTTGACAGATTCATCTACACATCACCATGGTTTCCTGGCCAGCGATCCAGCGACTGGAGGAGAAAAACCTTGGCCTGCAATTAGCATAATTAAGGAAGGTTGGAGGCTTGGAGGGGCTTTTATAGGCCAGGGCATGGCTTTTCACTCACACATGGACACACAGACACACACAAACAAATGCGTGTGCATTCACACAAGGCTACACACCCACTCCACACACACACACACACACACACACACACACACACACACACACACACACACATGGACACACACACACACACCACACACACACACACACACACACACACACACACACACACACACACACACACACACACACACACACACACACAGGCACACATACTCACACCAGGGGTCACACATACAAACAGGTGGTCTCAGGGAGCTACATACTGATGCACACACACACACACACACAGTGAGAAGGCAGCTTTACCTCCGCCCCCTGGCGCTGGGCTGCTGAGCCTCTACGCTGTGATACCGCACGTCTGTTCAGCAGAGTATTTTTCTGTCTCTCATTTCTTTCTGCACTCATGCAGTGTAAATGTTTGTACAGCGCTGTTTAACCCGGAGAAGAACTGAGAGGAACCTGTGTCGCACAGGCCCCGGGGATAGGCTGTTTCTGAGCTTTGAGCTGTGTAAAGGCTAATCTAATTACACACAGGCTAAAGCACTGCTCAGCTAACACATCCCTCACATAGCTCACATAGCAAAAATAAAGAGGAGAATAAGAGAGGCAAGCAACGGATTGATCTGAACGCTTTCTATAAGTAAGAGAAGCAAGAAACAGATAGATCAGAACACTTTATAATAGATTTATTATAAAGAAATAGAACACTTTATTTAGATACATGCCTCTCAACATGTCAGTGAGCTTTCACTCAGTATAGAATGCTAGCAGGATCCTACCTGTTTACCTGTGCAACTCCAGGTCACATTTAATCGCATTTGCATGTCTGTTAACTCAGTGGAAGGATTGTTTTGAATAATTAGAAAATAATTTGCATTTGCAGTTGTCATGTATGTTGTACTTTAAATGTTGACACAACACAGTAGATTTCTGGGAAATGTGCCATTTGTGTTGAGGCTTCTCCATGTTGTTTTATTTACAAGAATATTAATATTGTCACAGCTTGGCATATTTATGTCTGCTCTGTTATTAATTTTAATTAAAGTAATCAGCGACCCATTTCTGGAACACCGCAACAGCAGTTGCTGTGTTAGCCCCACACACGACACGACGAAGAACTCCTGGCTTAGCGGCACAGCGTAACCACAAAGATAAACTGTTTATTTGAGTTGTGTCCCAATTATATTTATGTTTCGTTTCTTCTGGCTAATTACGTGATCTGGAGCCAGATTATAACGTGCATAGCGTGGGCTGTTAAAGCGCTTGTTTGTTTGTATTAGTGGAAAGGGTGTTTTCGTTTCGAACGCACGGTGGAAGCCAACAACAGCAGCTGAGCTGGGTCATTACGTGCCTCTCGTGTTTTCCTTGCCTCTGATTGGCTCACTGCTCTCCTGCGTTCCACTCCAGCTCTCGCTGGCGTCCCATTCTCAATTTAGTGTTGATGAAAAGGGATGGCTTTAGTACAGCAGGGTCATCCACACCATCCCCCCCCCCCCATTTAGGAGTATCTTGACTTGGCTGGCTCTGTTTTGACATCCAAACTCGTGGCGTAACAGTAAAAAGCCAGTTTTATTTTGAATGATTGGCAAAACCCAGATTTATATGATATCTGATTCAGGAAAACATTATCTCATAATCTCGTAGCAGTTTGCAATGTAACACTCTGCAGCTTTGTGTCTGTATTTTATTTGTATGAAAATTAGACCATGTAGTCTTGCAATAATCATGGTAGCACTTATTAAAATTTGCTCTGCTCTGACCGTTAAGCTATAAAACCTAGTTCGATTTACTTCTGGTATGCTGTAGTGTCCGGATCATTTATGAAACTTATGTATAGTATCGTCGGTACGCACCATAACCTAACAAAAATTAAATCCAGATTTCAGCTGATGTATATTGTCATTAGATTCCTCTGGATCAGGCGGTTATTTCTGTGACTCACAGCGAGTTTCAGAGGCTGAACTTGATGCGTGAAGAAACTCTCCCATTCCTGAGTGAAGCCCAGGTCCATATGTTTAATTAATGACAGACATATTCTCGGCATGCTGTGTCTACTTTGGATCTCCCCTAAAACAGGACCCATCCAGGATATTAAAACCTCGAAATCAGTGCTTTGCTGGTGTTGGCTCTTTTTGGCCAAAGTGTTTTAATTACAAATCAAATTCTGTCTCCACTACCTTATAAATGACTTTCATGAACAGGGTCCTAATTTGTGTCATTCCCATTTCTGTGCTGTCAGTCTGAATCCTCTCTTACTGAGAATTCACCAGCTGGGAAAGTGAAATGTTAAGAAATACACATTATATATGATCACCCCTGACTATCTGTGAATGGGATAGTGTCAATGTGCAGCAATGGTGAGATTGATAGGACAACATGTGATTTCTTGATATGCACATGAAACAGTAAGTGGGATACCTGAGGAAATGTGGGGTACACATCCAATAACATCAAACACCCCCCAAAAAACCTGTGATTTGATTAGCACGTGTAGAATCCATCTGATTGTTCTGTTGGGGTCATGAGTGAACAGGCCTTGCTGCCCCCAGACTTCAGCTGTGACCCCATGAATGTGGCCTTCACCCCTGCCACACCCCTGCCCCCTGCCATGGTGGGGAGAGTGACCTTGGGGGGGTCACCAGCTGGCTGAGAGGGCTGTTGGAGGTTGGAGGTACACCCATGTGTTTCTCACGCTCTCACTTTTCTGTCAAAGCACGTCATCCTTAAACACCCCCCCCCCCCGCCACAGTACACACATAGACAGCTTTTTGTCAGATCATGAGCTCTTAGTCTTAAACATAAAAACCTCATGGGCTGGTGAGAGCTAATGCTAATGTACAATGAGCTTTATGACACAAAATGGCTGCTGTGCTTCACCCAGGTGGGCTCTGAAAGCTGTATCTACTTCAGTAACCAGAGGCACAAGTTCCCATTTCTGGCTACTGTAACATAAACCCATGGGGCGTAGAAAAAAGTCTACTTACCATTACACATTGATCTTTCAATCATGGTAAATTAATTTTGCATAATTCTTAAATATACTGCAATATTGGAAAACTGAAGCTCTTTATTGAACTGTCCATGTAATGTGTAAGTGCTGCACTGCCTATTCTGATCTTGCTTATATATTTCATTTCAGTATATGTTAATATATTTAGCTTCCATAAAGGCAGATTTGTTGCAGAAAAGGTAATACTCATGCAGACACAATGTCTTTTTTTGTTGTTGTGAAGTTTAGTTTTATTCCAAACGGATCATCATTTCCACTGTCAGTAGAGTAAATATCTAAAGTTTACATTTGTACATTGAGCACTGAAACCTGTCTCTGTAAAGAATGGCTCTCCCTGTTTGTAGACCCTATCAGAGTTAGGATAAGCTCACTCACTGAGCTGAAATACCCAAGCCCGTTCAGCTGAGAGGCCATGCATACTCCTGTCTGGACTCTAGGGGGCGATAGCACGTTCTGCAGCAGGTTCACCCGCTCCCCTGAGCTCTGGAAAAAGCTGTCTTGCACCTGGAGTTCATTTCTGTGCTTTTTATTTTTATTTTTTATTGCAGTTGGTGAGCCACACATGAGAATGTGGAGAGCAGATGAGCCTGGCTTTCGCTAATGTGCAGATGACCATGGAACAGAGGATAGAAAGAAAGTATTGAGGTGGAACAAGCGACCACATAAAGAGGGTTTCTTTAAATCCCGACTCATTAACACCGTAGGCTGGTGTTAGACCGTTCACAGCTGTGACCGGGCCCGTGTTGAGCATGGAGCCGCTCTCTTTACATCAACACTCAGACGTTTAACATCTTACACAGAGATTTTACACAAGATCCGTTCATACAATGGGATATTCCCTGACTCGCTGCAGGTGAGATTATGTAGTTAAGTGCTCTGTAGCGTAATATTGGATACTCTCTACACCGTTGATAATTGAGGACATTGTTGGGTTGAATGGCCTGGTCGTGTCTATATGCATGTATTCTGTATGTTTTCTTATGTACTTGAGGTGAGTTGTCTTCTTCATCTCCCCCATGAGTACAAGTGCAGTATCCCACCTGGAAACTGAACCTACAACCTCTGACTCCAAAAAAAAATTACCCAATTTCTGCCTTTTCTGTGCTAACTCAGCCCCAGTGCGAACCCGGCCCAACTCAACATTTAAAAAGGCAGAAGAAAGAGAAGAGCGAGAAAGAGCTAGTGAACAAGAGAGACGAAGAGAGAAAGAGAGAGAGAGAGGTGTCACAGTAATTGCTCCTCACCTCATTAGCTACTTTCCACCACATGTCACTTCTCATCAGCTGACCGCTGCGGCGATGCGTGAACGTGTAAAACACTTTGTCTCAGAGCGCCATCCTGTCTGACTCCCAATTTTCACCCCTTGGGCAGTAATGAGTGAGTTTGGTTTCCTGGGCTTGTGATCCAGAACCCCTTGCTGGGCAGTGACCAGCTTGGACTCAACATAACTGGGTCATATTTCAGTGCTGCCACCCCATTCAGAATGAAGCATCACCAGCACCGCATTCCCAAAGACTGTTTACTTTCCTTTCTTTGTTCTTCTGCGGTTGACAAGGTTTTATGAGTATTTAATAGATGCCTTGAGTCTAAATGCTCAGAACCAGAGTCATTCCTTATATGGAGAATCTTAAATCTTACCATTGGTACCCTGCTACACTGGAAGAACAACACTATCCTACAATACTACTACAGCACAACGACACTGAACTACAAGCTAAAACTCTGGCACAGCAACACCACACTTCAACTCTGGCAGAACAACACTAAACTACAACACTACAATGAAATACTGGTACAGCAGTACTACATTACAACACTGGTATAACAACACTTAAATTCAACACTGGTATAACAACACTGAAATACAACACTGGCCCAGACACTGCAGCCTTATTCCCTATAGCATTGGCCTGAGTTCCACTCCTGTTCCTCAGACACAAAACACAAACAGGCCATTTGTCCTCCCTGGCCCCCTGCAAAATTCCACTGGACAGAGTTCACCATTATTTCATATCCATTTTCTTTCAATATTTTTTTTTTGTTTTGTTTTACATAGAGGATTCTGGAATAATGAAAATCTAACAGACTCAGCCATTCCATTTATGTTTTAAAAAAAAATCTATACTTGAGGGGGATGTATTTCATTATGCAGTTTTGTTTGAGTGAACACCAAATGACACTCTTCCAATGTTTACCAGTCACCAGAGCTCTGTGAGAGGTGAACTGAGTTTTTTTTTTTTTTCATTTTCCCAGTCCTTGGCCTCCGCGCTGCCGTGTGAAACCCCCTGAGAGGGGGGAGCTGTTTGTCCCTGAGCCCAGACGTGTCCTCCATCCACCCGGAGCGGGGTCGCACAGGAAACTGAGCGCAAGGGCACTGAATTAAGCCAGAGGTCGAGATAACCTTCCCGTCTAGATTGGGCCTGGAATTTTTCAAGGCCGTTTGCGGGGACACAAAACCCTTTACATAAGCAAGAGAGCAGGGAGAGGAGTTTAGCCTCCCCCCCCACCCCAACCTTGGGAGACCTGTGAACTTTCTTCTCTTCCTTAGCAACAAATACATTTTGATGGCCCACAGTATTTTTTTCACAATCCAATCCACTGCCTGTTCTGTGACCTCCAATCTGCATGATTCCAGTCTTTTTTTAGTAAAGTCAGGCAACAGTGTATTATAATTGTTAGGGCACTGGACTGTTCCAACTCAAAACTCAAAACTTTCCAGTTCGAAAGAAAGGCCACTGCCATTGTTCCTTTGACTATGGTACTTAATACATACATACATCGCATGAATCATTGGTGTATTACATGTGTGTGAGCGTGTGTGTGTATGAGTGTGTGTGTCTGGGGTGTACGCATATGAGAGAGTGCATTTTTGTCTTTTTGTATGGTTTACCAAATTGCAATAATGCAACAGGAATCAATAACGAATTAAAAAGTGTGTGAAAAAAAACTCCAAAAAGTTAAGCACATAAGGAATGTTATCATCACATCACTTATTCCTTTGTGTTTGAGAATGCTGATGGCGTGGCAGGGAATCTCGGTGGAGTGGCGTCTCCTCTCCACGGTCACAGAAATGAGCGCAGGTGAACAGCCCATTCCTTTGGCAAAGCTGCACCAGCTCTTCCCCTGATTTCGCCTGACGATATATTCACACCAGATGTGGGTGGAACAGACATCTTGTGAACATGTGGCTGGAAGTCACAGAGGAAATGAAGAGTTCAATTTGTGATGTTGAGTTTTGACTTTACTTTTAACGGCTTTTACGTTTTCCGTCCTCTGAAACGCAGAGACATTTTTTAAACCTTTCAGTTGTGGTTGAGGCGTGAAAATCGATTCCACAATAACATGCATTGCATTTACATTTTCAAGATGAAATTTTCTCGATTTTTCATGAATAATCTTGGGGTTCTTTCTTTGCTACGTTGATGTTCATTACAAAGAAAAATGAATTTCGTATTTCATATTTGCGTGCCACAACCTGACATGCCCATCTGGGTCAGTGTCGCACATGAAATGAGCCAACATCAGATTCAAACTCTGCATGAACTATTCTGAAATAAGCACAGCCAGACACAATATAACCAAACCCAGTTTGCCCACAGAGAAGACAGGCTGTCTCCTATAGCCCCCATGCAGGCACGGCTTCAAACATGTGAAACATGTTTAACATGTCAATTTTGCAATCGGATCAAAATAATCATATTGCTGTCCAAAAAAAGTATGAGCTGGGATATTTCTTAACGTTTGACCTCCATCACATGATGAGGCACAAAAGGGGGAGGGGCTGGGACTGGTGATGGGGGAGATACTGCATAGCAACACAGATTTGATGGCTTGGACCAATGACTGCATGAGCTGTGGAAAGGAAAACAATTTTTGATTAGTTCAAGCACGTCAGTGATTGACAGCTGAGTGTAGCTACACCCATAACAGGGTTTATGAATCCTCATTGTAGTCATCGTTAGCTGACAGGCCCTGAAGACTTTTCATTTGGTGCACTGAGATTCTGAACTTTGACAGCACTACTAAGGGAAGCTCAGAAAACAAACAGCCAACTGTGTGAAGAATATGTCCTTCCCCAGACCACATTCATTCGACAGCCCGCTAACCTTGTAAACAAACACAATGTTGCCTGCAGCATTGGAAAGACTTTGCAGATACAAAGTACAACAGTTGTGTGATTCATATTAAGCAAAAAGATAGAGCAAGCCTCAAATCGCTGCTAAGAATAGGTCTGTATTGTTATATTGACAAATTGCATCATGCACTGATTATAAACGTATTACTATACATATTCTCTTAATTCAAATTCTGTCCATAATACTCAAAGGGCCTTCACATAATTTAAGACTTTTCTTTTTTTTATTTTTGGATTAGGGAATTACTGCATTTTGTCATCTCATACTAGACGCAGTGCTTTTTAACTGCAGGCTAAATCCTAAGTGATGACAGCAATTACAGCCGTTAATTGAAGGTAAGGCCGGGGGAACGCGCATGGGTTTGTGTTTAGCGTTAATTTGGAGGGGGAAAGGAGACGGGCTGTCACAGGCCGGTTAGAGGGATCGCTTGACATGTGGGGAGCACATTGTCTTCCGTGCTGCAGAAGCGACCTTCTCTTTCCTCTGCGCTGATGAAACCGAAATTTATCGACAGCAGAAAAGAGACCAATGCTCACTTAGCAACACTCTGAGCTGCCAAGCCCGCTGTCACTCAGCCCGGCTCTCGCTCCTTTCCCCCATTTCACACGTTCTACTTTCTCACGCGTTTTAGTCTAGAATGGGTGAAAGACAGCAAAACTGACTCAGATGCCATCACCCCTACAGTTTCTGTTTTCTACACCATTTCTCCATCCTACAGTTTTGATGGTTTCAAATCTCAAATGGCAAGTGCAAACCCACCTGTGCTGGGGTCAAAGGTCAATTTCTGTATTCTCTGAATGTTGACAGCCACAGTTCTGAAAATCCAATGGCGAACAAATACATCGCACCAACCGAAGCCGTGTGAAGAACCAATAATAAAATGAAAAATGAGTAAATACTATTTGAGCGTAACTTGAGGTTTTTCTCTGTAGTATTTGTTTTTGTTGAATGATGTGTTATATGCTGTCTGTAAAGGTTAGAGATGACCTCTGACCCCACCCTGGGGCAGTTGCGCTGGTGGAGAACCTCACTGATCGCCTGCTTTGTAACAGAGTTGGAGGTGCCAGCGGCTGCAGCTTGTTTTGATAGGCGATGACATGCTGAAGACAGACCTGTAGCCTTTTTACCGTGCTGCTCAAGAACACAGAGCTCAAGGTGTCCCAGGTGTGCGCAGTGTTTATGTACACTAAGACCATACATTTGTTTGCATTGGCATCCAACCCTCATATACTCCTGACAGGACATGTTTGATCTGTTGATCTGAAGGACTTTCAAAGCAGAAATTCTGCCCAGTGGAAATAGGCTCTCTTTCTCTCTCTCTCTCTCTCTCTCTCTCTATATATATATATATATATATGTGTGTGTGTGTAATAATATGGAAATAAATATATTACTAGTTTTCTTTGATGAATGCCATGGACAGAATTGCAAATGCAGAAATAAAGTTAGTTTATTTCCAATACACATAAAGTTCTTAAATAATTCTTACATGCTTATAAGGTAAGTGTCTGAGTAAAACCACGACAAGCTTCTCAGCCATTTCCTCTTTACATTTTCTTTGAAGAGACTGGCTTTGAAATACATAAACCAGGCAAAAAGGCAAGAAAATCTGAGGAAAAAAATGCTAGATTTCTGCCTGACCCCAAGAGCCCTCTACAATTTTATAATGTGCTTTGTAGGAATTTAATAGTAAAAAAATAACTATTTCATATTAAAAGAAGCTTTTTAAAATTCTGTTTGCCTGTGTTAAATGCCCCATAAACAGAGTTTAAAAGCAGAATGTGTTGAACATTTGGAGTTAACACAGCAAAGCTCGCATGCAACATTTCTCTGTTGCTTGTTTTGTTGTCTGGCAAGTGATTATACTTTTATGCCATTAACACTTATAATTATACCAGGGAGCAATAAGATTGTCTTTTAATATCTCAGAGCAGTTAGGAGCCTTTGGAACACTGAAGTAAAATTACATCCATCCACCTTTATTATCTGCAAACTATTGGATTTAAACAGCATTTAAATAATCATGTTCATATGTTACCAATAACAGAAAATAACTGGGAAGGAAAAACAATTATTGTGTTCCAAATAATAATAATAATATACAAACAGCTGGAGGGGGGATTTAAAATGCTACCCACTGGGGATGTGTGTATGTGTAAACCTTGTCATCTTGTGCGTTGTTAGCTTTCAGTTTTGAGGACTGTCACAAGACACCAAGTTATCTTTTCAGCTCTCAAAAAAGAATCAATAAACTCACTTGTTTAGGTTGCTCCCTCTCGATTTTGATAACAGCACTGACAGCTTGGGCATTCTTCTCTGCTGCCAGGATTGACTTCGATCACAGAAGTTCATCTTTATTTTAGGAGTTAACTACACTGTAGTCGCAGAATCCAGACTCAACACGATTTCAATCCGCTCTTACCTTATCGTCTGGCCATGGGACATACTGGAGCACAGACTGCCACATTCAAGATGCTGATGCTAAGACATGGCTCAGATTTTCAGCAGTTTTCAGAACAGTGTTGCTTCCAAACAATATTTTGAGTTTATTGCTCTGAACTGCACTGCAATAAACCAGGTTTATAGCAGAGAGGTATAAACCTGGCACTATCTCTCTGAACTGCATTGCTTTAACCAGGCTTATAGCAGAAAGGTATAAACCTGGCACTATTGCTCTGAACTGCACTGCTTTCACCAGGCTTACTGCAGAGAGGTATAAACCTGGCACTATCACTCTGAACTGCTCTGCTTTCACCAGGTTTATAGCAGAGTGGTATAAACCTGGCACTGTCACTCTGAACTCTTCCCTTTACTTTCACCAGAGCCACTCACATACTGAGAAGCTGTGTCTGTCAGAGGAGAGAGAGTGTGCGTGTGTGTGGGTTTGTGTGTGTGTGTGTGTGTGGGGGGGGGGGGGGGGGGTAGGGGTGGGGCAGCTGGCTGCACTGTAACTCAACTGACTGACTGAATGATTGAGCTGTCATCGGGGGAAGGGGATGCACAACCCAGACACACATACACACTAACTCCACCTGTCCATCACAGATACAAAAACACATCACACTTACACACACACTGTCTCCACCTGTCCAACACACACACACACACACACACACAAATACACAGAACACAGACACACACACACTGTCTCCACCTGTTCCACCTTTCTTTCTCACATACACACACACAGACACTGTCTCCACCTGTTCCACCTTTCTTTCTCACACATACACACACACACACACACTCACACACACACACACACACACACACACACACACACCCACACACACACACACACACACACACACACACACACACACACACACACACACACACACACACACACACACCCACACACTCACACACACACACACACACACACACACACACACACACACACACACACACACACAGAAAGTTTACTTTCACAGTGTAAGAATGATGTAATGATGTTCTGGTTTTGAATACTGATTCAATTGATGCCTGAGGGCCTTCAAAGTGAATGCACACAGAGACATATGGTGAGCCCTCACGACCCTGCCCCCCCCCACCCCCGCCCCCCACTATTCGCCCCTGCTACCTTTAATGTGTACATTGAGACTTGGCAGTTGCCTGGGTCAATAACAGTAATGAATGAAATAAGTGGAACAGAGAGAGGGTGAGCAGTACAGAGAGGTCGCACAGACCCCTGGGAAACGGTGGAGGACTAGAACTCAAGCTAATGGGGCTCTGTGAACAAGCTGAGAGCTGGAGAACAAGAGCGTAGCATTAGAGAGGAAAGACTTGAACCCGTTTTATGTCCTGTGTCAGTACCCACGATGCACTTGTAGGCCTCTTACTGGTGACCCACAAGGGTCGCTGTAGGACATGCGCAGTTTAACCGACACGCTTAACAACTGTTTGTGATTTGTGCAATGCATTAGAATCAAAATGGCTTTTCTCCACTGCTCATAAGTGCGGAATTCAGCGGCGCGCATATGTTTAGCGATGGACGCACTCGCTCCGCATTTTGAATGAGCGGTGAAATCAAGGGCATTTTGTGGCTTTGAAAACTGCCATGAAGGGGGTTGGTGGGGGGGGGGGGGGGGGGGGGGGAAATAATTTGCAGAGTTAAGTGCGGAAGGTCAACGGTTTTAAAGGGTGATTCAAAATGAGATCACCACCTTGTCTGCTCCTTCCCTTTGTAAGGGGCCTGCCCTTTAGCACGGTATGATTTAACGCCTTCATTCAGCCATTAATTCGTTTAGCCCCCATCTAAAAACAATCCTAAATGCAGGAGAACTTGTATGTGACACTGCCTCGCAGCTGAGCCATAATTAAACATGTACAGCAATGTTCTGCGGCCACTCTGTGGTGTTTTACCCTTTAATTTTAATGTCTTACTAAATGCAGTTGTTGACAGTGGAAAAGTAGGTAGCAAGTTAAGAACACGTTTTGGCTTGCTGCTTCTAACACCCTGTCTGTTTCTCATTACATAGTGAAGTGTTGGTCAGCTCAGCTACTCTGGGGTGAGCTAGTTGCAGTTTGTGCTTGCTGTGATTTCCCCAAATCACCTCCTTGGTGCTAAAAGCCAGAACAGAAACAGTTATTTATCATGTTTTTTTTTAATTGTTGGAGTGAATAGTTCTGGCTAGCTGACAGCCTCTGGGATGAGATGCTGTTTCTAAAAGTGGGGCAGAGGTGGATCTGTGTTAGACACCACATGAGTAAAACAAAGACAAAAAAACACATCCAATCAGAACTTTAGAGAGAACCACAGAGGAACTGAGACCTGATGATTCGGCGATGACCGCGATCTCCAAGGTACAAAGACATCGAAAAGGCTTCCCTTCAGAGGGTGACTTATCCGCTTTGATTTCGGGTTTCTCATCAACTCCTACTGAAAATCAGTCAGTGTTGTGTGAGGGAACTCTTTATGTCCTTTATGACACACAGCGGGCCCGCCAGCACGGGGGGTAATGTAGCCTTTCTCATCGGCTTCTGTGAAATGGCGCCGTTTATGAAATCCTGTTTTTCGCTTTTCTGTATATGTGTGTGTGATTCTCCGGACCGCTTGGGTCTTGTGACACACTTCCGCCATGGTGAAAGGTATGAGGCCACGGCCTCGCTCTTTGTCACTAAGGGCGGTTTCGGATGAGGGCGGGCGCAGATCTGCACAGATTCTAAAAGCTCATTGGCTGTCCTATGGGGGGGGGGGTGGTCAGTGGCTTTTCCTCTGAAATGTAGGCCAGTTCTTCGGAAGGGCTGCGGCTCTGGAACATCATGTTCTGCAACAGCTTCATCCGTTCTCGAGGGCTAGCATCACATTTCATAACACTTAAGTTTCAGTGCTGCCAAAAAAAATGCTTATAAGTGTATTATAAAGTGAGTTTTTAATAGTTAGTAAACCATTTATTAATCACTATTTATGGTTTATTTGTGTGTTTAACACCCACACCGTTTTGTGTTCTTATTGTGTCAATGTGTTATATGACATTACTGTAATGTGTATTACAGTATCTGTTGATATAAAATGTCAAAATTATTTCTCGTATCATTGCTTTATTTATTAAAAAAAACTTTGGGTTACAAGTCCAAGTCTGCAGTTTTTGAGTCTTTTAAAACACACTTTTTGGTGGCACAGGAATGTGAGCCAGTCTGACCTATTTATGAAGACATATTAAGCTATTTTTGCTTACTTGGAATATAGTTTATCAATTTTTAATGCTGTAAGCCACTGTGTGAGTGGTGTTTGGGTTATTCAACAATGTTAAAGTTAAGGTGCATAGAGTCAGCTGTAATCCACAAATACTGCGACTGTCCGCACACAGATAAAGCTGTCCAAGGACTCTGGACAACCTCCAAAGGAAGAAACAAATTGAACAGTTATTTTTTTCTCAGTTTACAGGTTTAGTGCCAACTGGTTTGATTTTCCTTGCTGGCGATTTCAGGTTCCTCCCACCCAAGACTGCCCCGCCCTGCCTGCCTGCTTCCACTTGAATCTGCTTTTATCTGCTTGTGATACACACAATCAATCAAACCACACAGAACCGATCAAACTAACGTGGTCTCTTCAAATGCACGAACCATTCAAAGTAGACTTGCTTTCAGTGTTTTCCACTAGATTGTAGACAAGTAAACGCTTCCTTTGGAATGTCTTTCATTCATTAATATAACAGCACATGTCCTGAAAAAGACTTCAACTTGTGCACTTGATTGGGTTCTGGCCAAAGACTAAGGGCCACGTTTCCATGGTAACACAGTGCAAGTGGCAGCGTTACCATTTTATTCAAGTCCTCACACTTTACCGCGTGTTAAACTGGTTTTCATTTGTGGTTTAAATTTATAAAAGTCAAAGGATGTAAAAATCATACATAATAACTGGCACTTCGCTTCCGTCTCAGATGATGTGGTACGAGGTATTTGAAGAAAGTGTCACTTGCGTTGTTCTGAGAAAATGAAGTAAAAGGAAATTATTTTGAATCACTGGAGGTTTTGAAAATTGAGAGGGCCAGTGCAGGTGTCAGAAGAATCTTGAATTTACCTCAAACAATTTGAAGCTGGCACCAAATAGTCTGGAGACAGCATTCATATTCAAGATATACAGTAAATGTGACCTAAATGTCAAAACCTAATAATATATACCTATACATTAACAGTAATGATGAATGTATTCACTCCATCTATGTGACAAATGAATATTAACTGTGGATGTTGACAAGTTTTACCTGGGGACTGAATTAATTGAAATAAAACAGATCAGCATAAAAACGTTCTCATTTCAAATGATAGAGAAATGATTGACCTTCACAAACCTCATGTCGAAAATGGTGCATGGGAACGAGAAATACAGATGCCTTTGAACCTCTGTGAAAGTTTTTCACCTTAACCATGCTGTTATTCACTTCACCGTTTTGTAAGAGTTTGAAGTGTTACTTATTATAGCAGGGGTGGGACAGTTACACATCCTCCGCCTTCTCAAAATGAAACTTTGAAATTCAGACCTGCAAGCAAAAAAAAAAAAAAAAAATAAAATAATAAGCATGCTGGGTGATGATCATATGAGTACATATACATATGAGTCTCGATTCATATATCATTAGCAACACAAAATGATACTTTTTTGAAATGCAAATGTGGTTGTAATATTTAGCAAATTTACTGTGATCACAGAGATTTGGCTCTTACAATACAAAATAGATCAGATTCTGTTTTTCTTATGCAATCTGTTTTTCATACAGTATTGTTGACTATGCACTTCTCTCAAGGCCTGTCTTGATCACCTCAAAGAGACTCTGGCCAAGTTTGAGTCAAATCTGGTCCCTAAATTTGGCTTACAGTTAAATGCAACTGTTAAATGTAATCTTTACTGACAAAGTTTGACAAGTCTAGCAATCGTAGAAATTCCCTCACCAAATTGCTCTTGTACAGAAAAAGTCTCATTGGTCATTTACAAATAGCATTTCATTGACCTGTATAAGAACTTGGCTTTTGCCAGTGTTTGATATGAAAAACTGCACCAATCTGAGGTTGAAGATCTTGTGAAGCCATCAGCAAAACTGAAAAACATGTGACTTGATTCCAGCAAATTATGGCGACAGTAGCCAGCTACAGCCGCAGTGAGTGTCAGACTTGCATATGTCCACTGTGGAAAGCGTTGAGGAGTCTGTGCCAACAGGCTGAAGGGGTCAAAGCACAGAACCTTTGAAGGAATAATGAAGTACACAGGAAAAAACAAAACAGATGTCAACGCCATTATGTTTCTGGCATTCAAGGTCATGTGTCTTTCTTCAGAAAAGGTTTTTATTTTAAATCCAGAGAGAGCTTTTTTAGTCCTTCATGCTTGGTTTCACAGTTCACCCCAAAACAGACCCCTGATGACTTTGATACTTCATACATGGTCATGTTAAGTGAGCTCAAAAACATCCGTAATGTCATTGTGGACCAGGGTCTCATATTTATGGAATTTATACTTGATTGAATCGATTTCCACATTTCAGTGCAAAGGAACATACTTGTAGCCAGATTTACAAGGTTAGAAGATGGCTGTTAAAGCCAAGTGTTTCTCCCAAGGTTCTCTAATACTGGTTTCTCTGCCATGCAAACAAAACAGTGTTCTTCATTTCTGAATGTCACAAGTGTGAAGCTTGGCGTTTCACAAACCGTCACTACCGCAATCCGCTAGCTGTAGGGCCATTCACCGCCATCTTGACAGTCTTGCCTCAGCTGTCTGCTAGCAGGCCGCTGCAGTGCTGGCGGACCCATGGCCTTGCTGATGGAATGCCAATGGTGAGCAGCTGTGTTTTTGCAGGCTGGAGTTGCTGTCCCTCCGTATTGAACCATACTGTGGCCAACACTGGACACAGTAGCCTTATTGTCACCTCGAGAAGAGACTAAAAACCGGGAAAAGTGATTCCACAGCTATTTTTTTAATAGCTTC
>JAFBMS010000075.1:1625675-1638175 GCA_019788955.1 Albula glossodonta | reverse complement strand
TGGGCACAAGCATGCATGCATGAGTGAGTGTGTGTGTGTGTGTGTTTGAGTGAGTGTTAAAGTGTGCGTGTATATAGCGGTGTATGCTTGTGGGAGTGAGTGTGTGTGCAGCAGTGTGTGTTTGCAATTGTGTGTGTGTGTGTGAATGTTGTGAATGTCTATGTGCATATGTGAGCATGAGAGTGATAGTGTACATATGCGTAGGGGTGAGTATCTGTGAGAGTGTGTGTGTGCAGTTGTGTGTGCAGTCATGTGCCTGTGCGTGTGTGTGTGCTTGTCTATGTGCATGCGTACATTTGTGTCTATGTGTGTGAGACTGGAAGTGTGTGCGTGTCTGTGTTTGTGTGTGACAATGTCAGTCTTAAGCCCCCTCGTTTCACTGATAATCTACCAAATGATGAAAACAA
This sequence comes from Albula glossodonta, assembly GCA_019788955.1. Taxonomy (NCBI): domain Eukaryota; kingdom Metazoa; phylum Chordata; class Actinopteri; order Albuliformes; family Albulidae; genus Albula; species Albula glossodonta. The sequence continues at coordinate 1,637,768 of JAFBMS010000075.1, read as the reverse complement.
TGTGGTTGTGACGAGTGTGTTTTTTGTTTTCTTGTACTCGTCTGTGGTGTGAAGCTCATCTCACTCTGCTCCTCGCAAACCGCAGCTTGATTTGGGCCATCTTTTCCCTTATCTCTCTACATATAGCGGGTTATGTCTGGGAGCCCATATACTTTCATTTTCTACCAAAGTTACTGAGATATTAACTCACTTTCTGTGTCCTACTGTCAGCTTTTACAGTTAATGCCCATGGACTCATAATAAATCCATAATCAATAATATATCAGCTATAGGCATAAAATCTTTAACAAAACAATCATACTTTAAAAAGTCACCATGTCACCCATTGTTTAGTGAAGGATAATGAAAAGGGTGATAAAGTGGTGAAACTCTGTACGGCTACATGGACGAGAAGAGGATAAAAATTTGTTGCGTAGGTGGAAGGGCTGGGTTGCAGAGCGGGAAGCGGGACGCGGGACGCAGGATAATCAAGGGCCGCATGTACTGGACACCTGAGCCACACCTGTCAGTCAGACGAAGGTTTTAATCGAGCGAAGGTGTGTTTTTCCCCAGTAGATGTCTGAGACCAGAGACAGCAGCCACCAGAGAGAGTGAGAGAAAGAAAGAAAGAAAGCAAGAAAGAAAGACAGAAAACAGCAACAGGAGAGAGACTGCTGAAAAGCAGTGTTTTTTCCCCTGTGCTAATTATTTCTTTTCAAGTTTTCACTTACCTTTGTTGTAGGACATTATTTGTTATTTTCAGCCTTTACTTTTGTTTCTGAAGTCTCGCTCTCTCTCGCTCTTTCTCTCTCCATACAATTAATTTGATAAAAGCGGCTACGTCCCGCCCGTAATTCCCTGTGTCTGCCTATTCTGCCCATCCCAGGGGAGGTGCATGGCGTGTGACACACAGATTTAAGGCCAACAATAAAGGATGAAGAACAAAAAAAACCGATGTTAATCATTTACATGGAGGCGCACAAATGGAATGCAAACCTCTTGATACATGTTAATATGGTATTTTTCATATTTCCCTGATGGACCTTTCGCTCTGCTCCCTTAGCAGTCAGGAGAGATGTGAAGAAATGCAAAAAGCATACAGATCACAGAGTCAATATTGGTTGTTGTTTGGTTAGTGTTCATGCTTGGAAAGCAAAAACCTAAAATCTCTCTCTCCTCACTCACACACACACACACACACGAACACAGACATATGAGAATTAATGGATGCGATAGGATTTAATGTGGCTCTTGCATACTGTAGAATTGCTCTAATAAAATTCAAACTCTCTCTCTCACTCAACAATTCCATTCATTCCAGTGCAGTCAGTACAGTTTCCTGTACTGACATGTAAATGAGTAAATATTGCAAAAGCATGGTATTGTGTTACAAAACAACATCCTGTAAAGATGAGTGCTAAACAGCCCCCCCCCCTCTCTGGAAGGCTTCTGACTCCAGCCTTCACTTGTTTGTCCTGCAGAGGTTTCCTTTGTTCAACCATGGTTCTCTCCTGGTCAAGTAAAGTAGCCTGAAGTGGCGCTGGTTTTGTTGCCTGTATTCCCCCCCCCAGTGGCTGGACTCTCTGAATGGCGGTGTGTCACTCACTGGGGCCATCTCTGCAAGGCTGTATGGAGCACGCTCAGACCGGGCCACTCGCTCCGCCCTCCCAAACTCCGCTCACCGCCGCCTTCCGCTGACCGCTGGGCGTCAGTGCAAATGTAAGACCTGAGCACGATTGACACAGTCAGTGTCCCCACCTCCCGTGTCTTTATGGCTGTTCTGATAAATGTTTGCATTTAAATGGACACCCTTCCCGAATCCGCCACGCCCGCCTGTCCGCGGGGGGAGAAGGCGCAGCGGGGGAGAGGGCAACCGTGGAGGGTACGGGATAGAGTGGTGCATTGTGGGACGGGGGTAGGATCACAGCGAGGCCCACAGTGGGGATGATTCATTAAGATACAGTTCTCCTCCTCTTTCGGGGGGTCTGAGTCAGGGTTCACAGAGCTTTACCACTTTTGTTCTCCTGTGTGGCGGGTGTTCTCTCCCTGCAGTGCAGTCGCTGAGATTACTTAGCTCTTCTGAATCAAGCTTTTATTTTTGGTGTTGTTGTTATTGTGTAGCGCAGTTGTGGATGACTCAGCCATGGTACTTGATTTCACTGTTTATTTGTGTAGATTTAGCAGCTACACATAGTTGATTAAAGAGTCAAACTGTATTGCATAAACAGTGGTTTCAGACAAATGTTACAGATTACAGTAATTCTTATAGTTTAAGATACAGTATTATATATATAGAATTATTTAAAATGTAATAGCAAAAAGTTTCCCAGGAATAAATACAAGGCAAGAAAGCAAACAAAAAAGAGGAATGTACTTACTACAAGTATTGGTTTTATTAAATGTAAAATACCTTTAGCATAGATTTTAAAATGATAATTGTCCTTATATTGAGACGTGGAGAGACTGTGGGGCATCTGTCTGTGTTGTCACACAGCAGAGCTTTGTGAGTTATTTTCCAGTGTTCCCAAGCAGTGTTCCCAACCTCGCATCATCAGTGTGACCACAGGAGCGAAAAACACATGAGCAAACACATCATGGAACCATGGAATCGACTGGAAAAGAAACAAAACACTCAGAAATGTTAACAGTTAAAGATGTTTTTTTTTCCATGAACTAAGACCTCCGAACACACCAGTTCCCACTGAGCGCCCCCCCACCCCCCAAACCTCAGCCCATCTCCCAGCATCCTCCTAAGCACATGCCATATGCTAAAATATGGGATATAAAAGTACCTGATATTACAGCTAGGATATCAGCATGCTTAGCTGTTTGTTATATACAAACTGTACTCTATAAATACACCAACAAGAGAAATGTCTGCATTTGTCTCATAATTAGCAAGGGACAAAAAATAAAACTTAATACAGGCATTACAGTCAAAAAGAGAATATTTGCATGACTGAAGACAAACCTTTTACTGAATAAAAACAGCTTTAGCACACAGAAAAACTACATTCTGACCAGCAGTTCTACTGCATGTACAACATTTTAATAATGCATAGTGTATTTGCAGAGGATCCAGCCAGTGATGCTGCGTCTGAGTAACAGCTCTGGAGTGAATTTTAGAATGCAGGACATGGAAATCCACTGTTCCACTCAATCTGAGTCCAACACCTTTCCAAAAAAGAAATAAAAAAAACACATGCAGACTCCATAACGTATAGTAACTTTAAACATTGCATATTCCATACCATGGAAATACTAAATATAAACATACATTTTAGACAATGCATTGGGGGGTTTCTTGCCCTTTTCTGCGCAAATGTACAGCATAATTTATGTAAATTATGTTATTGATTTTTTTTTAACTTTATGAGATCTAAGGCCTTGGAAGTGTTCATTTATTGAGGCTATATTGTAGCTACCCCCCCTCTAAAGCAGCAGTTATACAGAGGAGCCCTGTGTGGTAGAGGTAATAAGCTGCTGAATGACATTGAAGCCTAACCGCTCTCACCAGATACGCCATGCGCCAGCAGACACTCCTCTCTCTGCACAAGGGCAGTGCCCTCTGTTATTGCCAGTAATTACAAAGGCCCTTTAAATGAGTCTGATGAAATATTGACTCAGTGAGGTTTATGGGGGGCCCCTTGGGTTATGAGTATATTCATTACACACACACACACACACACACACACACACACACTCGCACACACACGCACGCACTCACACACACACACGCACACATACACACATACACTCACACACTCACACACAAACACACGCACGCACTCACACACTCACACGCACACACGCACACATACACACATACACTCACACGCATACGCACACATACACTCACACGCACACGCACACATACACACATACAATCACACGCACACACTCACACACACATACTCACACGCACACATACACTCACACTCACACACACACACACACACACTCACACGCACAAACACACACACACACATCCACACACACACACACGCACGCACACACATAAACTCACACACACACACACACACGCACACATACACACACGCCCACGCACGCACGCACGCACTCACGCACGCACGCACACACGCACACACACACACACACACACACAATCACATGCACACACGCACGCACACATACACACACACACGCGCACACGCACATATGCATGTACACACACACATTGTCAAAAGCACTTACAGCTACGTTTAGTCAGACACACCTGCTCTCTTTGAAGGAAAACTGCAATTAAATTAATTTAACATTTTTCAAAGAACAAATTCAAAAATCTTGTCACTAAAATATAACATGCTCAGATAAAATTATACCATAACACAAAGTCTGTTTTTGATTGAATTGCAAACGCCTGAAAAGAGTCTAATTGTGTTTTTTGATTAAATACAGCCCAAATGTTTTTTTTTTCCATGGTTAATACAGGGAGGCAGGCACAAGGCAGTCACCTTACTTTCAGTACGCAGACAGTACCGACTGGAAAAAACTGCTATAGGGAAATTATAGTGCCTTCCAAACCACATATTAATGGCGTTTACATAACCAAAAATGTTTACAATATGCTGAAATACATTGGAAATATACACCCAATTCTCTCGATTCTTAATGAGGAACTAGGGATAAATGAAAAATCATAAACAATCTAATTTTAGTTTTTAGGAATTTTCTCCATGCCAACCAGGCTTACCCAACCTAAATGTTCCAAAAGTCATTTATTGTACATGCATTTTATGTTTGTATATTAATGGTTTGCTGATAGTCTAAAGCATGAATCACACTCTGAGCTCTCTCTCATACGGCCCCTCCTCGGTCCCAGCGCAGGGCCAGCATCATCGCGTTACATCGTTTGTTAAACGTACTTCCCTAGGAGCAGGGCACGGCCCCCCGCTCTGTTTGTGTCCTCGTTTGTGTGACCGTCGTCTGCCCAGAACCCTTCACCATGCTGCCCTGGGGCTCCGGTTCTCCCTTTCCTTTTTAATGTTGAATTTTCCCGGACCCTCTTTGTTATGACGCGTTACTATTTTCACCTTGAACGCTGCTGCAGACTCAGAACAGGGGAGGAGCAAACTTTACCTTTATACCTATCGTTATGTCCAACCTGTTCCCATTTATCCTCCTTGATTAACAATAAAACAAGTAATTCACAGAGAAATCTACACTAATTGATGTAAATACATTTATAACATCCCTGTATATAACAAACAAAACACTAGTTTGGAAAGAACAGCAATTTTATCACAAAATTAAATTGGTAACCATTTACTGTATTCATGTCATCTGGTGTTGATTACTGTGTGAATAATTTCTTTTATTGTTAATCAAGGAGGATAATTGGAAACAGGTTGAAAGTAATGATAGGTTTAAAGGTAACCCAGGTAACCCTGTCAGTGATGGTGGAACCCAAAGTAACCCAGGTAACCCTGTCAGTGATGGTGGAACCCAGATAACCCTGTTTGTGACTGAGGAGCCCACATGCTGTCCACTCACTCACATACATGAAACACAGACGATTAGGACATCTAAAACAAGTGCAGGGTTGCATGATTTCTCAGCCATTTGTATGATAAGTGGCATGTTGCACAGAACACAGAGGGGCCGCCACACAGCGCTTATCTCCAAACTGGGTCAGCAGGGTAGACCGACCATGGGAGGCACTGAACTGATACCAGACACCATTCTTCAACCACTGTTTCCCCCACAGTCTCTTGTGAGGTTTTTTTCTCTTACAGTATTATGGCATTTATCAATATAATTTAGGCTAACAATTACAAGTGCCCACAGAACTGAGGTCTGAAGTAAGAAAGTTTGTCAGGGGAAGGGGTTAGTGAGTGTGTGAGATGATAACCCCAGCCAATCAAATGCACCCACAGAAAACTAAAGCTCCAATCAAATTAAAGCAACCTAGGCCAACAGAACAACACACTCATTCGCTGATTGAGCTGGAGCTAAGACTATGGGTTGGGTCCAATCGAATCTGTCTTTAATTTCTTTAATTAAAGGCATGTTCCTTTCTGTTTTAAAATGTCAGTAATACATTCTAAAGGACATTTTTGTGTCTCCAAGAGAACGATGCTTGCTGGTACCCAATCAAATGAACTTGAGAAGGAACATATGATTCAATCAAAATGGACTTAAGCCTGCTGAAGAACATATGTTATTCTATTTCAGAGTGAAAACAACTTATTCCAAAAGGCATACTTGCGAGTCACAAATAAATTATACAACATCAAGATAAACAAATAAATAATACAACATTTTTTGTTGGAATGAAAATTCTTCTTTGATTGAATCGCATATGACCTTAAAGAAAAGTATGTTTGATCGACTCTCGCCGTTTATGTTTACAGATTCATGAAGACGGATATTGTTGGTATATGTGAGTGACTTGGCTGTTTTGCATTGAGGTTTCAGTATAGTTTGAACATGTGATTGTATCATTACACAAGCTTGTAAGAAGGTATGGAACCAGTCTCCCAGTGATCTGATGGGGGTCATTGTTTAGAGAGTGCCATGCTCCCTGGCCTGGCACTGATGCCCTCCACCTGAGTCTTCAATTGACTTTGTTCTCTGCTCTTTACAAGGGGGATTTCTGAACAGCCAGGCCTGACCAATAAAATATCAAAGCATGGCACTGCTGGCCCAGTATCGCTGAAACCCCCGACCTGACTAAGGCAGAGTGAGTCAGACCCGGCCACTGACGCAGTTCCCAGGGCCTGCTGATGCCCTGTCCAGGTGGCCGTGTGACTAAACCCCAGGGCCCCATCAGCTTTTGTCCTCAGTGCTGACTCACTTTTACATATAAAAGATGCTTATTTTCTCATTTGAAACACACGTTTATAGCCAATTCAGAGATGAACCAAATTTACAGATTGGAAAAGAGTCTCTTTTGTCCACTTGCAAGAATCTGACTGTGATGGTTACCGTTGGAAATGGGTTCTTAAGGTGCAGAAATGCCCCTGCTCTCCCCGTCTCCCTCATGTGTAGGTCTGATTTCACCTCAGATGTGCAAATAGATGGGTTTATTGCTGTTTGACTGAATGGACTGTATTATTTTTATTCAGCATTTATAAAATAGCATCAAATTCAAATGACATGTTATACTTTTGATTATTTAATAACCGTGTAAATATGTGATTTTTAATTCGTTTCTAAAATAACTCTCCTTTCTTGTTTTCACGTCACTTTTGAGAGCTGAAATAAAAGTGTCAAATAGCAGATTGTACTCACAAACAGCACGAGCCAGAGAGCCGCCTGTTCGATGCTGTCCTGAGTGATTCCCACAAGCTCCTTTCTGCAATAATGAGCTGAGTGTCATCCTCTAAACCTGTCAATTTCAGAACCAAGCCATAATAGTCAGTTATTAACACTATCAAACAATTACACTGATGTATGTGATTTTACTCGCCAGATATCACTGTCTTGTGCTCTGTGATTTGTACACATATCAGATCTCCAATTAGGTGTGAAGTGGCATCCATGGACTACATATGGTTGCAAAGGGAAGAACGATGTAAGTAATTAATGGGGACTGGTCATGCTTCAGGAATCCAGAACTATTGAGTGACACTGACTCTTTCCAAGCCAATCTTCTTGAAAGGCTACTTGGCTTTTAAACGGTTAAACCTCTTAAGTCTGGTTTGCTTGGCTTTTCAATCCATCGGGCTGGCATAGGGACCACAGCCGTACAATTAAATTATTCACAAGATCCATTAGCTCCACATAATATAAGCCATACCGTCCTCCTCTCATCATTATTGCACTTTTATTTTTCCATTTTTTTTTCCTGGCAGAAGGAAAAGAGTGTTCCCCTGGACTGGAGTGGAGAGTTACAAGCTGCAGATGGTGTTCCCCCAAACACACACACACACACACACACACACACACACACACACACACACACACACACACACACACACACACACACACACCCAGACACAAACACACACACACACACACACACACACACACACACACCCACACACACACAAACACAACACACCACACACAACACACACACACACACACACACACACACACACACACACACACACACACACACACACACACACACACACACACACACACACACACACACACACACACACACAATTTCCTGACTTGTCAATTAGCATCACTCTAAGACAAAGGTCTAAAATACAATGATTTCAAGCTATATTCAATCAAACGCACATAGTCTATTTAAGGGCACACAATCTGCTCAGGGTCTTGGTGTTCAGTTTTAAAATGGAAGGATCACATCCCAAAAGGAAATTTTTGCTTGTCTCCAATAAAACATAACTGTAGTTTATTTTGATTGAATAGCACATGCCCTGAATGAGACTCGGCATGTTTCATTGTTGATTGTATTTGTTTTAGCTATATTACATTGGCTGTTGTTTGTATTTGTTTTATGTCTGTGGTTCTCCTTCCTGGATTTGGAGAGCCGTAGGGTGTGCTGGTCTTTGTTGTTACTCAGCACTTAACTGACCGGTTTACTACAAGTGATAATAATAGTTATTTGTTAATAACAGTTATAACACAGTTAATACACATCATCTGGTTTAGTCAACATTTTATGGTGACACCAGATGTTTACATTCTCCAAACATATCAGCCAGACATATGACCTTCATTTATTCTGGATTTAATATTTGTAAGGTTATGGTGCATATCGACAAAACTACAAATATACCTAAGGTATGGTCTGTGTTCTGTAACATTCCAAAAATATGTTGAAAACAATACAAATCCAGAAACCCCAGAATATTTACCGTTTTCCTCAGTTCTACTTCCAAACATGTTTGGAATGATAAAATAATAATCATCGCATCAAAGAAGATGAGAACAGAATACAATAAGAGGTGCTGATTAATCGGGTCTGCCAGAAATGGAGAGATTTCGGGTTTTTCCTTGAATCTACAAGCGCTACAAGTTCTCAGGGAGAGAGATTTGTGAGTTGAGGTGAGGAGGTGTTGAACCGAAACAAAGACAGATTAAATGTAAGCTGGAGCAGGAGGGGGGTCTGATTTAAGGACGGGTCTTAACCCTGTGACCTCCTGAGCCTTCGCCCCAAACAGCATCTGTCCTTCAGGAGCTCTTAATCTCTCCTGCACTGCTGAATTTCCAGTAAACGAGGTTAATTAATGGGGCTCACCCTGACCGCAAAGGGAGTGTGTGTGTGTGTCTGTGTGTGTGTGTCCTGTAGGAAGACGATACATCATTTGTGTTGTATCCTTCAAAGGATGGATACAATTTTTGCAATGAATTATTGCAAAACTGATTGTGCAAATAACGTTTATTTAAAACCCTTAATGACTAGAAATTTTCTATGGCTATACATCTTACAATAAAAGTATTTTCTCTTTTCTGAAGGAAACTTCTGGAGACAGAAGTTTTTATGAACACTGACAATATGCAAACTGTACTTTACTGGTGTCATTTCCATTGGTTTTTATGGGGACTATGATCTGTATTCACGAAGTATCTCAGCATGAAGGGGAGCTGATCTAGGATTAGCTTCCACCTGTCCATATCCTTTCCTTATCCATTATGAGCCGGAGGGTAACACTGATCCTGAATCAGCACTCATTCACCGAGATGTTTCATGAATATGGACACAAACGTCCTCCCATTTGGTCGTGGATAGCATGGGTAGCATGTGGAGTGATGTGGCTGGCTAATACCTGCCATCCCCTCCCTCCCTCCCTAAGCTCCTGGGTGGGGTAAGGGCAGGGAGCAGGACAGTATGGAGGTGCCACCGAGGTTAGGCCTCAGGGGTTGGCCTCACTCATCAGGGTCATAATCTCCAATGCGGTTTAACTCTGCCCATCTCCTGGGGGTCTGTCGTGCTAATGAACCGATGTTCAGTTACTGAACATGATGAGAAAATATTGATTGCGTGCTTTTATGTTCCTTCTTCACTCCTGTGCCATGCTTCCTCTGTATCTGGACTCTTTCATGCTCTTCAATGTTTTATATTGTATTGTATGGTATGGTTCTGTACTGTGCTGTATTGTGTTGTGTTGTGCTGCGTTGTATTGTATGGTATGGTTCTGTACTGTGCTGTATTGAGTTGTGTTGTGCTGCGTTGTATTGTATGGTATGGTTCTGTACTGTGCTGTATTGTGTTGTGTTGTGCTGCGTTGTATTGTATGGTATGGTTCTGTACTGTGCTGTATTGTGTTGTGTTGTGCTGCGTTGTATTGTATGGTATGGTTCTGTACTGTGCTGTATTGAATTGTGTTGTGCTGCGTTGTATTGTATGGTATGGTTCTGTACTGTGCTGTATTGAGTTGTGTTGTGCTGCGTTGTATTGTATGGTATGGTTCTGTACTGTGCTGTATTGTGTTGTGTTGTGCTGCGTTGTATTGTATGGTATGGTTCTGTACTGTGCTGTATTGTGTTGTGTTGTATTGTATGGTATGGCATTTCATTGTATTGCATTACTTGTGGCCCAGTACTGAGTGGATTTATCATTCTGAGCTGCATAAGCTAATAGTGGAGCTATTCCAGTCCTGACCACTAACGGCGGGGATTCCTTTTGTGTCCGCTGGCTTCAGCGAGCTGTTCCCGGCCCAGAGCACTGGCATTACCGCCAGCTGGTGTCAGAGAAGGTGGTGGGGGGGGTATGGATCACCATCCATCCCACAGTGTGAAATGCTTTCGTGACGCCTCATCGCTCCACATCGGCACGCAATAAATAGTGACATTCAGTGTGGAGTGTGGGCCGGGCGGGGCCGGGCCAGAAGGCCTGCAACTCCGGCCAGATACCATTACCTCTGCCAAAACAGATCCGGGAGACAGCGTCCAACAACGGGCCTCTTAAATTAAAGCCGGGTAATTTAGCGTCTGGATCAATATAATTATACATTTATTTTATTACCTGACAAGCCGTTTAATGTATGAAAAAAATAATGAAGATTTCAGTTTGCATGATTTATTTGTGAGGGGAAACAGATAGCTCTCTTTGGCCAGTTCCATCGCTTATGTCTGTCAGGGCTGCTGCGGATGGCTTGCAGATGTTGGTGGTGACATTATGTCTTTTATGTCCCTGTACCATTTGTTTATTTGTTTAGCTGAGCTGAACTCAACTGAACTTGTTTAGCTGACTGAACTCAAAGCGTTTACAGGATTACAACATTTACATTTTCATTTGTGTAAAATTTAACTTTTGGTTCCCATTTGGCTGTTAGATAATGTAGTGATGACAGCTTTCTCAGTTATAAGATTATAAGTGTCCATGGAAATTACATTGAAGAGACACCCAGGAAACTCATGGGTTAGGAATGTTGACCCCAAAACTCTGGAACTGTTATATGAACCAAAAATGGTTAGCTGGACTATTATGGGTTATTAGATTAGCTTCTACTGCAGGGGTGGGGGTGGGGGGGGTTTACTCTTTGCCTGTAGGTTTTTGTATTACACTAATTACCAGCACTTACTTAGCTAATTGGTTGCATGCTTGAGCACCAGTTCACTCATAGACTAGACCACAGTAAATTGTTTAACACAGAGTCACAATAACCGACATCTGGGTGCTTGTTTAAGCCACTGTGCTAAAAGATCTGATATTTTGTATGGTCTGATGTATTAGCCACTTTTAGCCACTGTGCTAAAAGATCTGATATTTTATATGGTCTAATGTATTAGCCACTTTTAGCCACTGTGGCTAACATATCAGGTCATGTAATTAATCAGCCTGATTGAGTAATTGAAGGAGCAGAAGGCTGTGTGAAACCCGGAAAGGGACGCAGCCCTCCTCGCCCATCCCTGATCTGGGGTTTTATTCCAGCGCAGCGGCTTATCTCCGCACAGAGGAATCATGGGAAATCGGCAGTCGCTGTGTGGCGGGTGACAAATGTGACAGCTGCGGTCTGATGGCTGCCCTAATGAAGGGGTGTGCCGTGTCTCTCAGGGAGGGCCGCGGTCATAAAGGCCCATAAATGGGCGGGGCCTTGCGTACTGATTGACAGCTCTCTGGTTGCGAGCAGAGGATTCTGGGTAGGGGAAGAAGGACCCTTAGTCAGTAATTGATGTGTAGAAAACATATTGGTAATGTAAATGATATGCTACCAATTTAACAAACCC
>JAFBMS010000075.1:1605656-1625575 GCA_019788955.1 Albula glossodonta | reverse complement strand
CACACACACACTCACATGCACTCCTTTATATTTACATCTACCTTTTTCCAGTTACATTTCACTCACTTACTGAACTCAAAAACTTTTTAACAGGGTGAGATGGGGAAAACGAAGTAACAGTTCTCTCTATACTGCAACATTGTGTCTGTATGAAAACTGACTGACACATTTATCCTTTAATGTTCCTGCGTTGGAATATGTCTTAATTCACGGTAGTAAAAGTAGGTGACATACTGTAAAGAGGCATGCCTTTGATGGTGTGGTTTATGACACACTGACCAAAAGAGAGCAAGCCAAAGCGCACTTCAAACGCTTCTTCTCGTTTGCTTTTTAAGCCGGTGCACAAACCACATGAAGAGAGAGGCCTGATCGCCAAGTTCGCGGCTGTAGTGTTTACACTGTTTCTCCCAGCCGCGCGTGTTTCTGACATGTCTGACTGCACACCTGCCTCTCTGTCACAGGGGTGGCCTGCCAAAGGCCCCCAGCGGATGCCCTTTGCTTGGCCAACACTGGACCTTAGTACATGTGCTCCAGGCTACAGTAGTAGTGTAGTTTGTAGTGGCTAAGTTGCTTGTCTGGAACCCAGAAGGTTGAACCCACAAGCCCCAGTGTAACCACAGTAAGATCAGAGTAGCCCCTGAGCAAGGCCCTTAACCCCACATTGCTCCCAGGAGGGCCTGGCCTCTGGTTAGTCTGATCAGCTGTAAGTCACTTTGGATAAAAGTTCGATCTGATTGACTATAATGTAATAAACTAGATGAGTAAGATGGTCTTTCATGGATTTCAGGTTACTGGTCTGCTTGTTTTCCCTTTAAAGAAGAGCAAAGCTACGCCAGGCCTAGCCTGCATATCTAAGGCTAGGGTAAACATGCAGTGAATCAGTGGGTGAAGCTTGGGTTTTTTCTCTGACAGTGAATTGTCAAGACTACATTCGGTTCCATCTCAGAATACAATTCTGAGCTACATCTCGTGTGAACCACAGCTTGCAGCAGGGCGATCTCGACCACCACACACCCCCCACCCCCCCCCCCGCCCCCCCCACCCCCCCCCCCCTTCCCCCCAGCTGAGAAGGCTTTTACGGCCCCCCCACCCCCCACCCCCCGGTGCACTGAGATGCGTAAATCCCTTTGACACCAGATGAATAGGAAGTTCTGGCAATCCGCCCAGCTGCACTTTATTTGGCAGCGCTTAATTGGTGCACCGGAGTTGAAATTTTGGCAAAGCTCTGTAAAACATCAAAGATAACAGATTGCGCTTCTCATCAAATTACTTATGATGCTGTTTTTTTTTTCTCTCCTCTGCTCTTTGCCTCAGACCGCGGAGGGAGAAGTCTTTCAGCACAGTAAGGAAATGTAAGATTGTGTTAGCCTGCGGGACTGTTTTTGGACTCTGGTGTTTCCCCTGTGTCTGATTAAGCTAAAGCGCGTGACACTGAAATCTCAGTGCTGAGACAGATTTTTAAAAACCTGTTGCTCAACTGATAAAAATGAAACTCCAAGATCACCTCTGCATAGTTAAGCACTTCTCTCTGACTGGATAAACACATTGCATTAAGTGTGTGTGTGTGTGTGCGTGTGTGTGTGCATAAGAGTGTATTCCTATTAACTTTAAGGTGCATTTAGTTAATTCCTCATCCTTTGATTAATTACATACATAAGGGAGGCAGGATTCTGCACATTTCAGTTTAGTCCAGGACTGAGAACCCTGCTCCAACAGGTCACAGGGTTTGCAGGTTTGCATTCCGGCCCAGGACAAAATGTGACTCAAATAACGACACCGATGAGCTGCTGTTTAGCTGAATCAGGTGCTGGGTTAAAACAAAATTGGGTTTTCTAAGGTTTTCTGCAACACAATTAATGTGTATGGATTCTAGCATCCCTGTGTATCTATGGAGCCATAAAAGAATTAAAGAGGAGCCTTTTGGGTTTCTTCAATGCACAACAGCCAGTCAGAAGCCCATCAGAGATAGATCTCTAGCATGTAGGTACATCTGAAGCCTAGCAGGGATGAATGGGCTCTTCTTGATGAAGGAAGCTGTGCAGATTGCCTCAAACAGCTGGGGTCACACAGGGTTACAATCATGTATCAGAACACCAAAAAAAAAAAACAAAGAATCAAGTGCAGACAGGGCATAGGAAAAATAGGCCCACATTGCTAAGTGCTTGAGAGCTGGCAGCCCTGGAGTTAAACCCGGAAGGGGTTTCCACACACATCGGATACCAAATCAGCATTGTCCAATCATATCAGTTCATTCATAAAACCTTCTTCTCTTCCCCTTCTCCCATTCATTTACATTACATTACTGTCATTACTGACGCTTTTATCCAAAGCAACTTACAGTTGCTTTTTAGACTAACCAAGGGTTGGTTTCCCCTGGGAGCAATGTGGGGGTTAAGGGCCTTGCTCAGGGGCCCAACAGCAATGGTGTTCTTGCTGTGGCTGGACTGGGACTTGAACTGCCAACCTCAGGGGTTCCAGTCATGTACCTTAGCCACTAGGCTATAGGCTGCCCCATTCTCACACTGGCCTCACCTCTGGACCAATGGAAAGCCTTCACATTCAGCTGCACCAGGCATTACTGCGATATGCTCTGGCTTAACACTCTTAACCTGGCTATGGGTGGATCCTGGCCTCTTTCATAAACTGCTGTACGTAAGAACGGCATAAATGGAGACCATACGGTCCAAAACATCAAGATTACTGTATATAATTCCTATCAAATATTTCAATATTATATAATTGCTACGAAAATATTACCTCAAAATTCATACATTTTTGTACATATATTGAAATAAATACTCATACATTATATAGACAATGCATTGATTTTCTATGGTATAATTTTTGAAAATGCAACCTTTATACACTATATACAGATGCTAGAGCTGCAATCCTGAACATTGAATGACTGACTCTGAACTATGACAATTATCCTGAAGAGTCAGTATAATACAGTATAATACTTTAATAATTCTAATTTCCCCCACGTAGGTCATTTTTTCCTCTGTGGGACATTTCTCTGAGTGCTGAGGTTATAAGACATTATAAACGTCTCTGGACATGTCTAAAGACTTTTAGACATCAAGTTGCCCCATCATACCAGTCGTTGAGCTAAAGCATACAGTTCTCTAAAAGCGAAACAAAAAGCTGAAATGCTATGATAATTGTGAGGATATTGATTCATATATGCAGATTTTTCAAAGAATAGAAGTGGGTTAAATGTGCTCAGTCCATGGATCTTATGTGAGCAGAGGGACGTCAATCAGAGATTCAGGACTTTTGTAATCCACTCACTGAGGCACAAATAAGTGTTAATTTCTTCCTTTTTTTCTTGTGTTTTAGTATTTGAACATGCATAGTTTTCACCTGAACAAGGAACAGTTGTTATTCAAAAAATTGTTGCTGCCACTGAAGTTGTGTTGAATTTTGTTTTCGTTTTTCCAAAGATGTGAAATCTCTGAGGAAAAAAAGAAAAAAGACCTCCGGGGGCTGCAGTGAAGAGGCTGTGCAAAATTTCACCACAATCAAGAGTTTCTTCATTTCTTCCGCAGTGATTTTATGTTTTCTGTGTGCAGTCCCAAACCTGCAGGTCACCCTAGTCCATCAGCACTTTGTGGCCAGGGTTTCTGTAAAGACAGAGAAGAAAGGGAAAGCGCATTAAAAGCTGCTTATTCACAGTACCCAGCTGTGGTTGTCTTTGTGTGTTTACAGCAGGCTATGAAAGGGACCAACCGCTCACAATAAAATCTTCCACTGGGCTCTGACCTCACCATTTACCGATGCCAGAGTCATGACGAGCTCTGAGTCAGTCCTACTTTCGCCATAGTTTGGTTCTGTCACCTAATCAGGGGATGAGCCCACTTGAAAAGAGAGAGGACCATTTACTTAATCTGAAACTGAGCTAATGAGGGCCGTGGAAACACAAACGCTAAACGATACTCTGTTATTCCATTCAGGTCACCCAAATTTAAACATGATGAAACAGCCATGTTGACCGACTTGAGGTTCCCCATTTCCCTCCTATTGCATAGTACGTGACTGGTCCTTTGTTCCATGACTTCATCCCCCTCTGTTCTATTTCTGTAGCTTTTCAAGGCAGCGGGCTAGCTCAACTTCTGCAGAAAGCGGAACAATCATGAGTGAGAAGAAACTGGTCAGCGTGAAAAACCAAAAGTTAAAATGACCAGTATCAATTGGCAAATGTCATACCCTCCAAAAGCATGTAGTATTACAGCCACTGACCTAAATAGCATTACAGAGGTTGTGGTGAGAACAATCAGATTCAGATGACAGACCAATCAAAAAGCTGATGCAGGTACCACAACTGTCACATGACCAAAAGTACATTTCCTATTGCAATTGAGGCCATTCTGCATTACAGAAATAAAATGATAAAATGGGACACTGCAAAAGCACCTTACAAAAAAACAATTTGCTCTGGTACATATAAGCACAGTGTCTGTACTTATTGTATTTGAAGAGACACATTTCACAACTTTAAAAATCATGACAAAAAAACGAACAATTTGATTATTTTATCCTCACAAAACGGTATTCTATAAGTAACACATAAATTATACAACAATAACTCCTTTAGCGAGACAGAGCTTTGTGTTTGGATTTAACCATTTTAACCTTGCATGGGACTACACCACAAATAATTTGCTACTTTTTTACATCCTAAGAGAGTGACTAAGTGACAGACTTTCCATTCATGGATAAAAGCTGACCAGTATTTTACCTCACACCTTGAAACAGGCTATTTTGCCTTCATAAAAGCACAGTTTGGTTATGGTTTTTACTCAAAAGCACAGCTGAGTGTAATGGATTCACCATTGACTCTGTCAGCTCTGAGCTAGACATGAAGCTTTGCACCACACTTACAGATGTGAACATCAGAGAAACAAAGGATTGAAAAGTACAAATGCACTGCTTAAGCGTTCTATAAATAACCCTTTCACTGTGGCATAATTAGAAGGTAGAAGTAATAAAATAAAATCACCACATATGCACACATGCACACACACATGCTGCACACACTCAGATACACCAAGCACCAATCTTCAGCTCATGTGACAAGGCACAGTGAGAGCTGAAACTCGGCTCTAAACTTGGCTGCTGTAGCACTACCCTGAAACACAGGTAATTATTTTCACAGAGGCCTCAGAGAGTGTAGGTGTGCCTGCTCCCAGTGTGGAGACAGAATGCAGCACACCCGACCTGAGGTCTCCTGCTCAATCGCTTGCAGACCCCCTGGTTCACTTCTACACTTTTCTCTGGCCTTCAGTACCTCCATCCTGGTTCACTGCAGCAGGTTTCTGATGGTGGGATTGTTTGGCTTAGGTGATTTATCATTTCTCATTGCCACTCTGTTCTAGGTATTCACCAGAAGTAATAACCAACTCCAGATGTTCACTCTGGGATGACGCTTCTGTGTAACTCTTCTGGAGGAGGCCTGTTGCACTCTGACTGGTCCCAACAGATTTATGGTGGTGATTTTGTCTGTCTCAGGCACATTATTTCATTTGGCATGGTCAGTCAATTCCAGGATTTGTCGGAATATGTAAAGTGGTATCTGACCATTGGTTTCTTGGTAGAACCCATCCTTGGAAACTGGTCAGACTGAGGAACTAGTCAGGCTCACAGTAACTGACATGAGTGACATGTACGGACAATGAACATGTGGAAGTGTCTCTTCCCCGACTGCAGAATATATGACTATACCCCATGCGGGAAAGACATCTGTGTCCATGAATAGCGGTGCTACATGTCATTTTGTAATCCACTAGGTTAGCATTCATTCATAGTTCAGACAGTTGTAAGCTATCTCCACAAATAATAATTCACACAGTTATGATCCATTCACAAAAAAGTCTTGACAAGAAGTCATTACCATTGTTTTCAGTGAGCACGCAGCCCACAATGGAATCAGTTTTTTCTGTCAGTGTATCTGTGTTAATTAAACATCCTTCAGTGTAAGATTGTGGCAGCATGTTGAAATGTGAGATGGGAGGAGGGAGGGCAGAGCGGTGGTGAAAGTGTCAGTCTGTAATGGATGCTCTGCTGATTGGACTAGAGCTCTGCCCACTTTTCATGGGATATTGGGGGAGGAAGGCTAATGACATGTGGCAGGTAAACCTGTTCTGACTGCTATCCATCTGTGTGTGTATGTGTGTGTGTGGCTGTGTGAATGTGTGGGGCTGTATATGTGTGTGTGTGTGTGTGTGTGTGTGTGTGTGTGTGTGTGTGTGAGTGTGTGTGTGTGTGTGTGTGTGTGTGTGTGTGGGTGTGTGAGTGTGTGTGTGTGTGAGTGTGTGTGTGTGTGTGTGTGTGTGTGTGTGTGTGTGTGTGTGTGTGTGTGTGTGTGTGTGTGTGTGTGTGTGTGTGTGTGTGTGTGTGTGTGTGTGTGTGTGTGTGTGTGTGTGTGTGTGTGTGTGTGTGTGTGTGTGTGTGTGTGTGTGTGTGTGTGTGTGTGTGTGTGTGCGTGTTTGTGTGTGTGAGTGCGTGTGAGTGTGTGTGAGTGCATGTGAGTGTGTGTGTGTGTATGTGTGTGTGAGTGCGTGTGAGTGTGTGTGTGTATGTGGTGAGGGAGGAGGACCTGTCTACTGAAGTCACACTGTCTACTGAGACACAGAAACTATCAGGGCAAGTGGAGATAAAGTGGACACTCAGGGACTGTTGTTCATTCCGAACGGCATGACCAGCGATCTGAAATCCCGTCTCCCATGGCTAAAGGTGGAGGAGAGCACATGAAGCCCTTTCTTTGTGCTGGCTCAATCTCTCCTCCCCCATACCAGAGGAGGTGAAGCTGATGGTCACATTTTATCAGACTCTCTCTCTCAGACTCTTTATCAGACAAAGCCATAAAGATACTGTAGGACACTTATTTTCTTTCAGCGAATGTGAAATTTAATCAAAATGGACTGTAGTCCCTTTAATGGCATATACTATTTTATTTTTTTTTTTAGAAAAGAAAAATTTTTTTTTTGTAATATAAATTACTTAAAGACAGTGATCTTGTCATGTAAAGCATATTTTTATTGAACTGCATATGGCCTTCAAGGGACTAAGTGTGTTTGATTGCATCTAGCTCACTGTAATATTGCATTGCTAAATCTATGTCTATAATGGCAACAACAACAACAACAAAACATAATAAAAGCCTTGTAGCACGGCAGAGCTGCAGTTACTTTGTGCTCTCTGGTCCCCGTGACATTGCGAAAGAGATATGTTTACATGCAGAAGCACTTCCTGTGAGGATGTGGCTTTCGACTGCTTTGCTACCCCAGGCAACACAGCAAAGGTGACTGTGTCTGTCCTGGAAAGCAACAGGCCATCGCAAAAGTGTCTGATCCAAACACATACTTATTAACCTACTTACTAATACTTATAACATAAGATAACAAAAAAGTAATCTGGGAACACAGCATACAATATAGTGAGGTGCAAGAAAAGATCTTATATGAAAAATCAGCACAATTAATTTGTCGTTATTGTTTTTCAAATAGTTAAATCAGCTTTGTTTAACTGGTGAGACTCACTTGCAAATAATAAAAAAATTTTTAATGCTATTATTAAAATAAAAGTGATGGCTGTATGAGTCAGGGGGTTTGAAGTGACAGATCACCCCACGCTGCACACCAGGTGTAGCCAGGTGTAACCCCTCTCAGCTCGGGCACAGGTACACCTGTCGTCCTTGTGGGAGTGGGGCGAGCAGAGGACTGTGGGATTGGACTCTGTTTATAGACCTCCTCATGAGCACAGTTTCTCCTGTGTGTTCTATCCTCCCATGCATGGCTTTTCCTCTGTGCATGTCCCCCTTCCTCTCCCTCCCTTTATCTCTGTCTCTCCTGCTCTCTTACGCACATACACAAACACATTCATGTAAGCAAACACACACACACGCACACACGCTCTCATGCAAAGACATACACATACCATACATGCATATGTATACACACACACACACACACACACACACAATGACTCCAGGTCTGTCCTTCTCCATGTTTCACACCCACTCGGCGACACCCAGTTCTTGACACGCATTAGTTTCCCTTCCCTCTGCACAAACCTGCATCTAAATGGACACAGTCACTCTGCAGACAGCATGCCCTGTTACATTATCAGCTCTGGGCCCTGGTAACCCTGGAGTTTGTGCTACTTTAATGTGGTTTATTGCCTGGACTCTTGGGCCTGGTTCTGCTCCTGGTCCAGTGGGCTGCTGCTGTACAGGTCCCTACATCATATTTCTCATGATGTTGCCAGTATAACATTGCTTTGTACTTCACATTACATTCGTTTAGCAGGCGCCCTAGTCCAAGCTTCACAGTGAGAGCATATAAGTGCATCCGCATGTGCGTTAGTGACATAGACCAGGCTGACAACGCTTAGACTAGAGACAAAGGTTGTGCAAAGTTTGTGCGGCGCTAAGCTACTTAACACGGAGGACTGCAAACAGTCACGTTTATACCGGTGTGCAAAGCACTCCACCAAGACAGGTGTTTCCACTTTTCCCGGAAAGAAAATATTTTCACGTTTGACATAAGCCCTGCACATTGTAGCGATTGCTGAATTAATCATTCAGATGTGAGTGTGGCTGTTTCTCTCATGCACCCAACTGGCAGATTCAGTTTATTGCAAATTGTAGCTTTTTCATTCAGCTTACTTGCACATTGATCTTTTATTTAGAAGTTTCCAAAACCGTTGACTAAATTTCAGGCTAATTATGAAAACCATAGCCCTGACATTATTGACAAAAACGAAACAACAGACATTCTAAAGTCACGTGAAATAAATTTGCATAAATATCGTGCGTGTGCGTTTTTTTAAAAACCAGGGGCTGGTGAAGCTAAAACCAGAGCAAGCAGATATGAATAAACCCATCTGCCCCTCCTTCCCCCCCGACCTCAGCGCAGTTTCACTCTTAACTGTCCTAAGGTGGGACCCAAAGGGTGCCTGAGGAAGTGGGACGGTGAGTGGGCTCTTTGAAGTGTCTGCATGATGCAACACAGGGTGACAGAATGAATCACCTCTCCTCCTGAACGCCACCTGGGCCGTGCGTCCCCTGCAATCTCTTATCAGTCACACATGAAATATGAAAATATGAAATCAAGAATATACTCACTCACTGAGTCCAGGATTATGCATAACAGAGTGTGGGCAAGTGACCTATTCTCTTTGAATTGTGTACAAAAAAATTCACCAGACAAATTTATTTCTGATTTGACATTGATGCCATATGTTATTTTGATGTTAGACTTGGTGTATATTTCTTTATTTTGTTTACATTAATTATATAAAGTTTATTAATTACTGTGCCACCGTACGGTTTCATTCAAGCAGCATATTTTCTGAACGTAAAATCACAAACTCTGTTTTTGCATTTGTGTAATTCTAGCATATTTCCTCATGAATCTTCTTGAATATTTAGTCGCTGTACTGTATTTTTTTCTGTTCCATTTTAATTTAGCATTTTTATTATAATCTTCTGTTGACTTTATGCATGTGAAATGTTTTTTTATGAAATAGTTTCATCTCGCTGTCTTAATTGAACAAGGTTGAAAAAAAAAAAAAAACAAGGTTATGTCCTGTTTTGCCCTGATTTGTATACCTACACAATTTAGATCTCTGCATTATGAAAAAATAAGGCCACTGATTCAATGAGCTAATTTAAATCTTATTTCTCTGAGGCTATAAAACCTGAAATCTATGGCTGAGAGCAATCTTTCTTGTATCTGTTATCCTCGGTATTTTATGGAATGTACATCTTTTTGTGTATGTGAATGTAACATTTTTTATGATTTGATATTTCAAATAACAAAGTGTATAAAATAAAAAAAAATCAGAAAGGTCATTAAATAAAATGATCTCTAGTTGTGCTGATGGTGTGAGGTAAAGTTTAATTGATTACGCCTGTAGATTGGTGCCACAGACTTTGTTTTCAGAGATTATCTTGCATTTCATGAATTTGGCTACTGTCCTTCCCCTACAGCAAAAATCATTGATATTGGAGTGAGAAATATAAAACAGAATAAGCACAATGAAAAGACTGGCAGCCTGCATGTGTTCAATTTAAATAATCTATATACACAGTGAATATTCAACACAAATGTTAGTCTAGGTTATCTTCTGTGAAGTTCCATGACATTTTTGAGCATTGTCAACTCTTACAATTACTAAAAAAAATTTTTTTGACTGTAATACAAATTAATGTGTTGCAAAGTAATGTTACAAAATACAAAATGTTGTTGCTCACTCTCAACTCCTCATTGTATTTCAGGGTATATGCATGTATACAGTGTACACTTACCCACCTAAGCTTCCGGGAATTCTACACAATCATGGCATATTCAGCTCATCATTGTTAATACATAGGGCCTTAGAGTTACAGTAAACCTGCCTACTCGGTCAGTAATCTCCCCACATCATTTACCAACATGGCCCACTGTAAAAACCCCACTCAGGACACCCCACTCTGTTCTGTTCCCCCGGAGGCGAGCCGCGGCAGGGCTGTCCTTGAGCGCGCTCAGAAAGAGGCGTTCTGAGAATAACTGCGATCGTGTTACAGGTCAGGGTGTTCTCTATGCTCTTCAAATAACATTCGCCAGAGACGCTGCCCATGATGTCAGAGGGGACTTGTGTTTCGCCTCTCAGAAACGAACCTGGTCTCCGACTCACATCTCCCCGACCCGGAATAACCTCGGCCCGGGGATGTGGGGGGGGGGGGGGGGGGGGGTTGCTCTGTTGCCCGCGACAACACCAGATTTCAAGTGGTGGCCCTCTCTTCTCCTGGTAACAATGGTGAATAAGACATACACACACACACACACACACACACACACACAAACAGGAATCAACTCAGTTCATTTCCGATGCCTCAGACCTTCCAGATGCACCAGATGAATTAAGACGTGTGAACAGTAAAAGAAAGGACTAAACTGACTAAACACACCGATGAAGAATTCAGCATTTCTCCACTATTCAAATCAAGTGAAAGCATGCTTTTCTCATGTAAAATAGAGCCTTTTAAATAAGAATAGAACCTTTTCTCTCTTTATTTAAACCTTTTTTGGTTCATAGTTCCAGTAAAACAAGGTTAGTCAGTGAAAGCTCAAACTGCCTTAGAACTAAAAACGCTGCACATGGCAACATGCTTCTTTGCTGAAACTTAGGGGTAATCACATATTATGCAATATTTCGTATGACAAAAGTTCCAGGAAAACCTTTGAATTTGTAACAGATTCAATTTTCTCTGCGTGGGCATACATTATATTTTCCTTTCTCATCATATTTCCTTTATTTCCAGCAGTTGCTACTTTCAGAAGCACTGTCATGAAAAAAAATCACAATGTATTCACAATTGTGAACGTGACCCAATAATGAATATTGGCTGTTTGGGATTGGTTGATTGCCGGTTGCTGATAGGCTAATCTTTGCGTGTGCGAGTTGCTGCGGCAGCCATGTTCCGTGTGGGCGTGGGGCGAGATGGATATCTGAAGGCCTGTATATATATGTGTGTGTGTGTGTGTGTGTGTGTGTGTGTGTGCTTGTGCGCATGTGCGTAGGAGGAAGCAGTGACGGTCACTACACAGGGACTGTCCCTCGCACAGGCGCGGATGTAAGACTTCCTGCTATGCAAATCCTTGTGGTTCACGTTCAACAGCACAGTAGCACTGACAGGATGAGCCACTGTGATAGGTACAAGATAAGAAGGGAAAAAAATTAAATAACTTTTTTTTTTAATCTAATGTCTGTAATAGAAAATAAAAATGGAAATGGAAAGAAAAAGTGTTCAGAGCGTGTTCAAAGTAGGAGACTTTAAAAATAGTTGTTCCAGTTCACACGGATAATGGAATAATACGCCCTGGACAGTGGGAAAATTCCAGATGACCTCTCTGGTTTATCTTCCTGTGACTTGAGTTTGCACAAATCCTTCATTCAAACAGCATCAGAGCAGATATCCTTCAAGGCCATGATGGCGGCCATTTTGGCTCTGCACTGGACTGTTCTGCTGTGGGACTCATTCAGTTTCACAATCAACATCCACATCTGCGCTAATGCACCATATCACTCCTTTTCCATAACTGTTCATTAATTACCTGTTACAGTTATAGCCTATTATGACATCATGCTGCAGTCACACTTCCTAATAAAAGGTGTGCACAGCTACCTGCAGATCAAAGGACGCAGTCATTGGCTCAGATCATTGAGTTGCTGAGAGTAGGTGGGAACTCAACGCGGTTTAAGTTAAATGAAACCTGACTCCCCAGTCATCAATAACATGAACCATTCCCATCGGTGAGATTGTGAAGAAGTATCACCCATTATAGGACAACACAGTGCAGCTTGTAGCATGTTTATTTTTTAAATAATACTTGTGCTTTGCTTTACTTAGCTGCTGCTGTAATTAGCTCCTGCCAAGGGACTACATGTGAGGTTTAGCCTCCTTGCTAACATTTTAACTGATAAATAAATACAAATCAAAATACACAAAGCAGACGGGCTGCATAAAAGCTTTCAGACTCATCTCTCTGATATTGGCTACAGACCGACCCGTTGCACATCCTGCAGGACTGGAACTTTCCACCTTGGTTTTATAAACCGAGACTGTGTGATTGACAAAAGAGGGAAACTACACTGGCATCGCCTTCCCCTATTTGGGGGATATTTTGAGATTGTGTTTTTGAGAAGTCTGCTCGTATTTAGCAGGGTCAGTTTACTGAAACAGGGGCTGTGTGTGGATATACTCATTTCTCAATCAGATCCGGTGTTTATGGAACATAATGTTCATATGGCACTCTGAAATGCTCATTTGTGGTTTTAACGCTTGCATTGTGCTGCTACCTTCACGCTGGGCAAAATAAAAGTTAAAATCAAGGCAAATTTGTCTGTTAGATATTTTATTTTACATGAGAACACTCATTAAGATGTAAAATGAAAATACATGAAAATAAATGGCATTTTAATGGTATTTGTGTAAACGTGACTATCATTATTGGTTCACACATTAAAATGTACTGGTCACTATTTTGATGCAATGTTTACAACATATCACACATGTTGCGCTTCTGTCCTGAAATAGGAACTTTGGTATTTTTTGGGGTTAGGACAGTGAAATCGGAGACCACAGGGAAAAGACCACGGAGGTTAGGACAGCAAAAACAGCTCCAACCCACCCCATTACCACACAGCACACATCTGCATTTCTCGGGCAATTTATTCAAATGTCATTCAGAATTATATCTGGATTTTCCATAAGGGAGTAAAATTTTTTTTCTGGGGTTAATATTATAGTATAAAATAAAATGTAATTGATAGGCTCTGCGTAATTTAAGTCAAGCCAATCAAAATACTTATTGAAAGGGCGCATCCACCTCACCCTGAACCTCCTCCATTAAACGAGTAATAAAGACTGGGGAAAAGAGAGAAATCTCCACCATGCCCATGTTATAGCATGCTATACATCATGTATGATAAAGTAATAAAAATATGCTTTTACTTTGCAATGTAATGCTTATGATTATAGTATGATGTTCATTAGTAATACATTTTGAAGCTGTTATGTAATGTTTAAGGATGACATCCATGCTTTGTGAGGCTGTTATGTAATGTTTAAGGATAACATCCATGCTTTGTGAGGCTGTTATGTAATGTTTAAGGATAACATCCATGCTTTGTGAGGCTGTTATGTAATCTTATGGACTGCTTATGAATGTGTTGTGACTGCGTTATGAATGTGTTGTGACTGCGTTATGAATGTGTTGATAGGGTGCAGTTAATGTAAATAATTACCGAAACCTTGGGCACTAATTCCTTTTGCACTCCTTGAAACTTGTTGTAGACGTTTTCCTTACATTTTTCATGGTAAAGGGTTGTGTAGTTTTACATTTTGTTATCACAGTATCTTATTATATCTTAAATTTCTTTATTTATTTGTCATAAAGCTTTGGCCAGCGAGACAGAGAGTGGTTGTGTGTGTGAGAGGCAGAGAGGGGGAGGGAGAAAGAGTGAGTGTGAGGCCCCAGCGTGTCACAGTTTTCCCGGCACAGTGAGTAATGAAGGCCCAGGCTAGAGCACAATCATTTGCCTCAGCCAGGAGATTCATCACTCTCTGCATGTGGGCAGGTAGAAGGAGAAGAGGGAATGAGAGCATGTGTGAAAGAGGGAAAGAGAAAGAGAGGATTTGTATAACCCGTCGACGGGACTCCTGGCGGGTGCAGCCGGGGTGGCTGTAATGAAACATTCATAATTCGGACGCGCCAACGCTTGGCTGCTCGCGGCGGCCGTCCCGCCATGCTGGCGGGGTGGCGCCAAGGTCACACGGACCTCACCGCGAGGGGTAAGCGAGCTGGATATGCATCACCCAGTGGCTCTGCAGGTAACAGCCTGAGGGGAGGAGCCTGGGTCAGAGAGGCGGGGCTGTCTATCACATGCCTGGTGCTCGATTCAGGTGTTTGTGTGTGTGTGTGTGTGTGTGCACGCATGAGCATGTGTTTCTACATTTGTAATTGTATCTCAATGCATAAAAGTGCATGTGTAAACAGAGGTGTGCGTGTGTGTGTGTGTGTGTATGTTTGTATGTGTAACAGCAATGTTGCATGTGCTCTCAAAACTTCTCATTGAAGGAAATGGAAAAAAGCTACAGTGAATGAAATGTGACGCTTTGGTGAGGAATAAAATACGTCAGAAGTTCTCCATCCTGCAAGTCTTTTGATTTTAAAAAAGAATAGAGGTCATTCAAAAGTCAAATATGTGTGAAGCTCAGAGCACCAGAACAGAGCAGTTTTAAATTGCCACAATCGTGCTACTTATTCATTATGCAATTAAGCAAAACACAAACAACAGACAAGCTTTCCTTGTTGTGATTAATCTTTCAGTAACAGGGTGTATGTTTATGATGATTCAACACTTGTGTCCCTCTCTTAAATTCTTAAACAGGCTGATTCTCTTTGAGATTTGTCTTCATGCAGCGGTTTCTCGACAGCGCGGGTGGCGGTGACAGCTTTAACCTTTCCGTATCTCCGCTGCCCAGCCGTCCGTCATCTCAAACTCGCCGCGGTCATCTCATTAGCCGAGCCGTTTAAAAGCCGCGGCCTGAGACTTTGTTGGGCTTAAAAGCTCATTTTTACCTTGCTTTTAAGAGAAACTGCTCAGGGAATCAATACCTATCAAAACTATTAAACGAATATATTTGTCACGGGCTGATAAAGGGGGTGGCGATGTAATCCACCTTGTTAAAGCTGCTGAAGGAAAAGTGATACAGGCGCGCGTTCAGGAGAAAGGAAGTATCATTCATCCTGAGAGGGACTGGCGGGTGAGTGATTTGTTACTGAGCCGCTATGAATGAAACACGGCGGCGGTGCATGCGTCTCCGTTAGCGCTTGCCCGTTTGGTCTCAGGGAAGGCTTGTGCCTTGTGTTGGCCTCGAAGAATGGAGGGGTCATGTGACAGAATGCTGCAGGTATTGGGTAATGTAGTTGTTAGCACACAGGATGCAGATTCATTGTAGCATTGGGTGAAAACGGTGCACATCCAAGGGGAATCCTCACTTCACAAGCAAAAAAAAAAATGGAGACCATTTCTGAAGCATGAGCAAAGTTCTGTGGATCACTATCATAACTGGTCAGATTGTAAATCCAGAATAAATTCTGAGACATTAATTACCCCTGCATTTCTCTGGACATCGTACATGGTCATTTTCTACGTCCGGATGTCGGTGCCCAGAGAAATGTTGACTCAAGGCATTACAAATAATGAAATTAACAGCCATTTTCAGAGCAGGTCCACTGTTTAGGCATCCAAAATATTCACAACTCCAAAATATAAAGACCCAGGAACACCTGCATTACTGCCCGTTTTCCCCTCCCTACGACAGCATGGTCCAGGCATGGTGCCTGTCGCTTAGCTACAGCTGGTTTTATTGTACGTCACTATGAAATATGTCATACATGTACTTTCCATTGACTCGGCCCACGTTTCACAGCCAGACCAAAGGTACAGACTGACAGACGCACATTCATTCATAAATACAGCTCAGCCTACTCGGTTAGGGTTCAAGTTTCACATCAACACATTACTTCAGAAAAAAGGTAAAAACATGAAAAACTTGCGTCATAACCTGACAGTGTATTGCATCTCATGACAAATATCACAACACTGTCATAATGTATGCAGCGATAATCCTATTCTGAACGTCTTACAAGATGAGCCTGAACACATTACGACATCGTTATAAAATGTCATAAGCTTTAATACACGGTTGTGACTGGTTATGACAGGTGCTATGCATGTCTAATGACAGTGTTACATAGCCTTTGTGATGTATAGTAAGTGTACCACAAACATGAGAGATTTTTGTGTAGGTTATTTGCAGATGGTGCCCTGTGAAGTGTTAACTGCGAGAGCCTGTTTTTGCACAGAACTGTACATTCCCTTGACCCGGCATGTGTAAATTTGAACCGGGACTCTTCCCCTGTTTTGTCCCAGAAGCCGTTCTCAGAATAGTGGTCGAGGTTCAGACTACGTGGAAGTGAGCTGTGTGCTGAGGACACATAAACAGCAGTTTGGTGGTATAGCAGGTCATCGGTAGTATGGCAGGTCATGAATACAAACACAATGATTTACAGTCACACTCAGGACAGGACCGAGCCCACCTGCCTCCAGGGTGAATTAATAGGCATTTAGTAAGACACTCTTATGCAGACAGACATAAACAATATCAATTTGTATGGCTGGACATGTACTGGAGTGTTTGGTTAAGTAACTTACTCAAAAGTACAGTGAGATTTGCCTAGGAATGGAACCTGTAACCTCTAAGTCATAAGGCCCTCTCCTTAACCCTCCCTGACAAACTCATCATACAATTCTGGGATTCTCTGTTACTGTGCTTCTTACAGGTACATACACATACACAAACACACACTCAGACACACACACACACACACACCAAAAGAACACCCTGACGTTCACTGTCTTGAGAAAAATCTCTGAGAAAATCTCTCTCTCTCTCTCTTTCTTTGTCACCTTTCAGAGTTGTCAGCTCTGCTTCAGAAGATCAGGATACATGAGAAATGGCACTGCACAATGTGTGAAGTGACAGCAGCGCTCTGCCTGTGTAGTACATGAGAAAGAGCCGCACAGTACAGAGACAGCCGCTACTCCAGGAAGCTGTCAAACTCCACTCCTGGAGGGCTGCAGCATCTGCAGGTTGGGCTGGTTTCCCTTCAGTCAGAAGCTAATTTAGGCCTCTGGAAACAAGGCGTGGACTCTGCAGCGTCAAACGCACGCTAGCTTTCCACACACAACGGCACACAACGGCCACACCCCAACCTCCAACTCAGGAAGAGGGGGTGGGTTCTGTGTGCAGGTCACCAACAGGTTAATGGGGGTAAGAAAGTTAGAGATAGCCTCTTACGCATTGAATAATGCAGACAAGCCAGGCAAGTAAAATATGAGTGGTTGAAGGAGTGAATATTTAAGTGAATCAGTTAGTGAGAGAGAGAGAGCACATTATATCAGCCAGCTACATCCTCTGTCTCAGAACTATGCAGATTTAATGTTCTAAGTATAATAGTCATGTTTTATGAATCTCATTATCCAAAAACCTATTACTTAATATGTACTTGTCTATTCATCTATCTAAACTACTATGTTCATACAATATTTAGCCTACTTTATGCACTCCATACCAATAAAGGGAACTGAGCTGGTGAGAGAGAAAGAGAAAGGGGGAGAGAGGGAGGGATGAGGGAGGATAGAGAGCAGGAGAGTGTGTGAAGTTGATGCATTTTGCCCTCCGCTCTGCTTTAGCTGCGCCCTGCGCTCTGCTTTAGCTGCGCCCTGCTTTAGCTGCGCCCTGCACCCTGCTTTAGCTGCACCCTGCTTTAGCTTCACCCTGCACCCTGCGTCCTGCTTTAGCTGCGCCCTGCGCCCTGCTTTAGCTGCGCCCTGCACCCTGCTTTAGCTTCACCCTGCACCCTGCGTCCTGCTTTAGCTGCGCCCTGCTTTAGCTTCACCCTGCGCCCTGCACCCTGCTTTAGCTTCACATTGCGCCCTGCTTTAGCTGCGCCCTGCTTTAGCTGCGCCCTGCGCCCTGCTTTAGCTGCGCCCTGTGCCCTGCTTTAGCTGCACCCTGCACCCTGCTTTAGCTTAACCCTGCACCCTGCTTTAGCTGCGCCCTGCACCCTGCTTTAGCTTCACCCTGCACCCTGCTTTAGCTTCACCCTGCACCCTGCTTTAGCTTCACCCTGCGCCCTGCTTTAGCTTCACCCTGCACCCTGCTTTAGCTTTGCCCTGCACCCTGCTTTAGCTGCGCCCTGCGCCCTGCTTTAGCTTCACCCTGCGCCCTGCTTTAGCTTCACCCTGCACCCTGCTTTAGCTTTGCCCTGCACCCTGCTTTAGCTGCGCCCTGCGCCCTGCTTTAGCTGCGCCCTGCGCCCTGCTTTAGCTTCACCCTGCACCCTGCTTTAGCTTCACCCTGCACCCTGCACCCTGCTTTAGCTTTGCCCTGCACCCTGCGCCCTGCTTTAGCTGTATCCTGGGCCTGGGTGGGAAAGCTCCCCCACCCTCGTCATGCACCCTCCACCTCCCCTCCTCAGCTCTCCCGCTGCTCCTCCAGTACGCTTGAGAGCCACTCGAGAGCCAGGGGTTTCCTACACGGCAACAAACCGATGAACCTACCGCCAGTCCCCCAACGCCCAGAAATGGGACAGTGCTGCTTTCACCAGCCAAGCGCACGACAAAGACTCCTTGGAGCTCATCTTAGACGGCCTCCAGGTCACAATGGCATTGCAAAACAGACTGTTAATTACAAGGGTTAAATATGCATGCTGGTTAAATAAAGGCAACTGAGAATTATGGATAAAATTGAGGTGAAATAAAATTGTTTAATTTGCCCAAGGTTGACTGTGCAAAGATATTATAGGCTTCTGAGTAGAGACTTCTTTTTCATGACCAATACCAGGATATTATTTGCAGTCTTATGTTAATTACATCATACTGTATACATGGGGCCAAATGAATTTGCCTGAAAAATTATGCATTAAATAGCATGAATGGTTTCAAGTGATTCTTTTTCAATTTAATGGAATGCATGCATTACAGCATCAATGTATATGTGCAATGACAAGATTAATTACCCGCCATGAAAACAGACAAGAGAGACAGTGCTTTGATATAAAAATGGAAATTAAATGTAAAACATTTGTTTGAGCCAAAGCACCTTTTGGGGACTGGGATGAAAGCTGATAGCTGTGACACTGTGCCAGAGCTTCCTCTTTATCCCTTTTCGTCTGAGATAATCGATGTGGTGTTGCCATAGAGGAACCAGAAGCTTCTCGTAATCAATGACTCCTCGGACTGATAAAACAGCACGGTTAACTTCTCTCTCTCTCCCCCCATCCCCCCCGAACCCCCGCCGGAAAACGAACACCAAATAAAAACACTGGGGAGCGGAGGTGGATGACGATGAGAGACGTCTCCGCAGATCACGTGAGTCCTCCGTGAGAGATAGTTCAATTACCGTGCGCGTTACTGGCGCATCAGGCTTGGCAGCCCGGCTGAAGAGGGATAGGGTGTTTTATGTCCAATCAGTCTGCCCCGGCACGGTGATTGGCAGGTAATTATTGCGGTTTTTCGATATTCCGGGCTGCACTGACAAGCCGTGACTACCGCAAAACTGTTTTTGAGGTGGCGAAAAAAAACGGACCAAATTAACATCGCTGCTGTGAGCACCACTGCCCTCTCCATTGACTCGTCTGACCGGGTTTCATGATAATTGCTATTATTTAGCCATTTAGCGGCTTGTTCAGTCCTGAGTTTCCCTGCCAAAAAGACATTTCCTCCATTACCTGCTGTCAGACTACGAAGATGGCAGGATGCAGATGTCTGTTTGCTTTGCGCTTCAGAGCAGTTTAAAC
>JAFBMS010000075.1:1565656-1600656 GCA_019788955.1 Albula glossodonta | reverse complement strand
CACACACAGTCTGTCTCACTCACACATGCATGTGCATGCACACACACAGTCTGTCTCACTCACACATGCATGTGCATGCACACACAGTCTGTCTCACTCACACATGCGTGTGCACGCACACACACAGTCTGTCTCACTCACACATGCATGTGCACGCACACACACAGTCTGTCTCACTCACACATGCATGTGCACGCACACACACAGTCTGTCTCACTCACACATGCATGTGCACGCACACACACAGTCTGTCTCACTCACACATGCATGTGCATGCACACACACAGTCTGTCTCACTCACACATGCATGTGCACGCACACACACAGTCTGTCTCACTCTCACATGCATGTGCACGCACACACACAGTCTGTCTCACTCACACATGCATGTGCACGCACACACACAGTCTGTCTCACTCACACATGCATGTGCATGCACACACACAGTCTGTCTCACTCACACATGCATGTGCACGCACACACACAGTCTGTCTCACTCACACATGCATGTGCACGCACACACACAGTCTGTCTCACTCTCACATGCATGTGCACGCACACACAGCTGCAAAATTTCTTTCTACTCCTGGCTGAACACTGACAGTAGCGTATGCATATATTTACATTCTTCACTGTATCCCAAACCTGCCCGCATCAGCCATGCAGAGGGAGAGGGCTGTGTTTAAACTCAGCATATTATTGGTGGACCAAACAAACTTCTCATTGGTCAGCACGAACACTGTGCATTGTACAAAAATACCAGTATCCGAGCAAAACACAGAGAACTTCAGGGGAAAAATACTCTTGCAATTTGAATCCACTGTGCATTAGATTTAATGCTCAGGTGACGCTTTGTGTGAAATAGTAAAACTGTGCCTCTCAGCTGTATCGAAAACCATGTTCAATTTGGAGGTTTTACTTGAACTGAAGTTTTAAACGCTGATGAAATTTTGCTTGCTCCAAAGCACAGTATGACAGTTCCCATTCACAAGGCCGACAGCACACAGCATTAAAAACCAACACGAAACGGCCGTGGCCATTACCGTGAGACGGGTCTACACCTCACCACACTGGTGCAGGATAAAATGCGTTTCAGCGTCGAACTTCACAATGCACCCTCGCACGCACACACACTGACAGCCTTTAAAATTACCAACAAGATCTGAGTATTAGATGCAGTATGGAAAAACTTGTTTTCTTGAAAATGAGGTTCGTAAATATTGATTGAGAGGGGAGCGTTTTTCCTCCCCCTTGGTTGAGGGGAGAACGTGGGCCTCTGCGCCTGTGGTTTTTGTTGGGTAAGCATTCTCGGGCGAGCGATTGTGGTGTGTCCCACCATTAGATGCATATCCCGTTGATTAATGAAGCGTATCAAATCCCTCATGATATTTTTTAAGAGGTGTGAACATATCGGGGTTAGCTCGTTTAAATTAAGGACAGCTTGACAGTAACATATAGTAACGCGTTCATTTTAATTTTCGCCCATGCTTTTAAATAATAAAAAAAAACCCTTAAAGTGCATGGAGTGGGCGGTTTTTTAATGGCCTCATATCTAATGGCGGCTCAGCAAAATTCATGGTGCGATGCGTAGCATTTGTTTCGGAGATATGTTAACGTATAGCCAACCTAAATATAGTCGACTTTCCATCGCGCCGGTTTCGTTTTACACCCGCAGGGGGGGAAAAGGGGAAAATATGAAGGTGACCTGATGGATTTTATTGCAGTGCATGACTTCAGTTCAGGTGGAAGAGGCGTGCAAACAGGGGAGTCTACGGCTGTGCCCTTCCGCAGACTTCACGCCCACACACAACACAGGAAAAAAAGCATTTCATTACTCAAAACGGAACGCAAACACTACATCTCTTCTTTTCTTTAAAGTCTCCAGGTTTTATTTTTAAGGTTAGATACTGACTCGCTAAAACGATGTGACCGTCTCAACGCTGCCGATGATGACATGGCAATCATTTTAACCAAAAATAAATAAAATGATATTATAACAGGAAGAAAAATGCAATGGATTAATAGTACACAAGGAGAATATAATAAATAAAATCACTGATGGCTTTTGAATTTTGTTGATAAAAAAGGACATTTTGGGACAGATAACGGAGTGAGACCTGCCCCGTGTTTTCTGAGTTGTATGGTGTGAAAATCCTCTGTTTCCCTGCTCTTGTCTGAGCAGATAAAGAGCCGCTGTTACTCGCCGTTCCCTGGTCGCAGAACCCCAGAGGTTTCCAAAATGCCAAGGACAGTTCGGCCGCTCCCAGCCCTCTTCCTCATTTGCACACCTTGCTACCTCTCAGATGTCTGCAACATGCATGTACAAACCAGCAAACAGAGCAATGACAAAACGCTGGGCTGAAAAACTAAAGGAGCGGGGGCAGGGAGGTGAGCATGGGGCAAATAATATTTTTTAAACTTTAAAGAGGAACAATCTATAACATAGAATCTATAATGAATTATAACGTATGTAGGTTTGCTGAACTTGGTTACTTGGTCAGAAACAAACAAAAAAAGGATACAAAAAAATAAAACAGAGAACAGGAAAAGGTCATTGTGATTTTTACCTCTGTATATTCGGTAACCTCCGAGAAAAAAAAAAAAAAAAAAAAAACATGTCCAAACTCTCACCCTCTGCTGGATGTTCCAATTATTTTGAAACTGAAGGGGGGGGGGTAGATATCATGTCTTTCTAATGCTTGAGTCTCTCCAGGACTCCCCAGACTATATTTTGTCCTTTGGCTACAAATTAGACTATATGTCGTTATAGAGTCTCTGTAAGCTGTCTGTTTTTTTTTCTTGCATTTTGAATTTAATCATAAAAATCTCAATTCCTCTGCGCCTGTTAGAGGCTCCCCTGCGCTGTTTAGCATCCAGTTGACTGTGCTTTATCAGAAAACAGATCTATTTATATAGTTTGTTAACGTTCCCCTGTGGTAGCTCTGTTGTTCAGCTGTTCCAGATACACAAGCACACGCCCAGCGTGCTTGGGCTCGCTAGTGGAGTGGTACGCTGAGATATGCAGGTAGGTTTTGAAAACTCCTCTTTATAAATGACACATTGAGTGCTACGGGATAATGCTTTTTTTAATTTCCGGCCATAAATTGTAAAATATTTTACCTCTTTCATGTGGTGTGAAGCAGTGGAAAATTATACTTTTTACCTCTTTTAACTTAAAATGCCATAAATCTATTTTCCCTGCAGACCAAAGATATGAACACAGAGGAGAATGGCTTGTTTCTTCTGACCTAACATGGCCATGGCTGTTTGCCCCAGATTTCATTTGTACATCCACCGCGAACAGCAATTCATCACAAAAGGTTTTTTTTCCCACTCAAGTGAAGAATGCTCTCAGTTCCACACGTACACATTCCACATGCTACCTCAATGTTCTACAGCGTCTGGTCCCTGCAGGTCAAAGGTCAAGACACCAGCTGCTGATTGGATAAGAATGATCCAAAATCATAGAGCAAAGGACAAAGCTGCATTTAGCACTTCAGTTCCTGCTTCAATTATTTCAAGTGGGCAGCATCGATTTCACAGGGCTGTAATGCTAGAGTGATGTTCAAAACTGCTATAAAATGAACTTAGCTGTGACACCGACACACAAAATATGGGTTTAAAATAAAGAATGCATTCATTATTCAATACATTTTATCATTGTGTACATGATCACACTATCACAACAGAGTCTTAAGTGGCTTAGCCCCAAACCCCTGTGATGTGGGAGGGTCACCTGTATAATGTTTAGGGAGCTGGGCTTGTCACCCCAAGGTTGCAGGTTCAAATCAGTTTTTGCACACACAAGCAAGGTACTTCACCCAAATTGCCCCAGTAAATATTCAGCTGTGTGTTTAGATTGTGTGTAGAACTGTGTATAAAACTGTGAAAGGTGCTGTGGATCACAGAATCAGCTCAATGTGTTAAATGTGAAAACTGTAGGGTGTGTCCAGGGCTGGTCCACAAAAATTTCCCCACCCTTTGGCGGCCAGAGTTTTCGCCCTAGGAGGCTGAACTTTGGCATGGAGGTCGTGTGTGTGTGTGTGTGAAGGTGTGTGTTTCTGTTCAAGCCAATTAGCTAAATGGGGGCGTGGCAGTGGGAGTGGCCTGATCGCAGCTATTGCGAATTCGCACTTGTTTCAGTACACAAGCTCAACATTTATATTTGTTATATTTGATCATTTTAAGTTGGCCAAACTGTGCTCATTGTGTTGATCAGCTGACAAAGCTACCCATCTCTGTGTTATATCAGCTTCACTGTGAGCAAAATCTTTCACCTTGTGGCTTTCAGTGCCCATTCAAATTTCCTTCAGTCTGACGCGGGGAGAAGGATGACCGGGAAAGTGTTCTACAATGTCAACGGCATCGATCGCGGGAGCGTTTTCAGCTTTCATTTTACCGCTGTGTCTAAGGAGTTAAAGTGTTAGAGATGTGTGTTTGACCCGAGCGTCCCGTGAGCAGACAGGGCTGCGTCTCAGCGCCGTGGCGGAGAGCGAGAGAGGACACCCAAGCGCCTCTGCCCTGACCGCGCGCTTCCTCTCACCTGGCCAGGCGCCGGGCCCATCGATCCACCGCCCCGCCGTGCCCCGGTCGGATGTCCGTGGCAGCGTCGTGCTGCCGCCACGGAAACGGCGGGACCGCGGCCCCATCTCCAGGGTTAGAGCGGGATGCGTCTGACACCCGTTCACGCCGCAACGGATCGATGCGTGGGTACTGAG
This sequence comes from Albula glossodonta, assembly GCA_019788955.1. Taxonomy (NCBI): domain Eukaryota; kingdom Metazoa; phylum Chordata; class Actinopteri; order Albuliformes; family Albulidae; genus Albula; species Albula glossodonta. Next base: position 1,595,938 of record JAFBMS010000075.1, on the reverse strand, counting down.
GGAGCGCTGCTCCTGGATCAGATTCCCCCGTCCAAATCCCAACCTTATCTGTTATGAGTTGTATGGTCAAACTGATCGTAGATCAGGGCCTGCATTTACAAAGAATTTCAGAGTAGGAGCACTGACCAAGCATCAGGCTTCCCCTGTCCCCACCCAAACCTTTGGCTTCCTGCTATCCAATTGGTGGAGAACTACCCTAACCTTTGGCTTCCTGCTATCCGATTGGTGGAGAACAACCCTGACCTTTGGCTTCCTGTTATCCAATTTGTGGAAGTTGATTTGATTGGTTGGCATGTGAAATTACTCAGCCACAATATATATACTATGTTAATACCTTTTAATGGGCATGTGAAACAGATTCTGAGGTCTGCTGTCACTAAAAGATCATCACAAAACTGAATGTAGTGATGATGTAGAGCTGAACACCTTTACGATTCTGTGTATATCATACAGTACCCCTTATTTTTTTATCAACTTTGTAACACAATGAACTGCAATGTATTATAGTAAGATAACATGGCCAAGAATCTATGAGGGCACTTCTTGTGTTCTCACGGCATACGAGACGTGATTATTGAATAATTATCACTTTTACCATAAATGGCATAGGCGATGCTGACACTGAATACAGATTCACAGTCTGCTTGTGCTTATTTGAGCTTATGATTTTTTTTTTCAGCTCTGTTTCCCCTTGGGTCCTGTCAAAAAAAGTGGGGTGGATGTGGGTCACATTTCATAAATATAAATTATTCATTACAAATTGCTTGGATAACTGTACAGTTAATCTAATCATCGCACTTAATTACCGTCAGCTGGAGAACCTACATAATGCATGTACCAGATGAGGGCGGTGTTTCACGACCTTTTGACCTCCGTAATCCACTGAAACGGCCCCTTCTGTAATTACAGCCTCCTGTTCGAAAGCGTTTTTTTTGTATGAGCCTAAGATAACTGCTTTAAGAGGCTTAACCGTATGCAGGATAAATAAATTAGCCCGTCATCTTGACACTAACTGCTGCACTATCTGCACTGAGTCTGCTCTGCGCCCTGGAGGTTAACAGCCCAGTGACTGGAGAAAAAACTCTAGCAAATCACCCAATCACTGAACAGGCTGAACCTGAGCTGCCATACTATTGGACAAAAAATGTGCAGGTTTCAATTGTCACAATGCATTCAGGTCAAATATAAAAACATGAAAAATAAAATATTACAATCTAAAAAAAATACATATTTAAAAAAATAATAATATTTTTTGCTCTGAAATGTGAAGAGACTATACAAAGTGTAATGTGGAAACATATTCATAGATCCCTCCTGGCTATATTAGCTGTTCCTGGCTGAGAGGAAATACAGACAGTAAAATAATATGCTTTCAGGCGGACTGAACTGATTACACTGATCTGCTTCACAAGGTCACATTCGCATTGAGCTCTAATGTTGCACTTTTCAAGTGGTCCTAAGCTAGTGGTGACTGATGGAGAAACTGAATAAGATGCGTATTAATACACTAATGTATGTATATCAGGTTTGCTGTATTGTGTATTAGCAACCACAGTAATGTAAAAATAGTTTCAAAGTTTAAAAAGTCTGATTGAAGTATGATTTCCATCATATGTTTGTCAAGAGAATTAAAAAAAACGAAAAGATGTCACACATTTCTTGGTAGTCAGTTGATGGAAATCAAAGGAGTTGGCGGGTATTAAAGGTTGGATGACCAACAGTAGGTGGCGCTGTGCCATGTGGCCAGTGAGGGAGCTGACAGCTAACACTCCGCTACTCCTCAGTGTCTGGCAGCAGTCTTCATAAGCCTGCTGCCGTATAACCGGCGTGACCCAGGCCGTTACGCCCTGACCTCTGTTTATGACAGCGAGTGTTTGCTTTCAGGCAGTGCTGATTAATGGAGACGATTTGGCGCTCTGCAATGACGGGCCCCGCTTGTGAAACGGCTCGCCCACAGGGAGAGAGACCCGACAGAGGGACAGCCAGAGAGTAACACAAGATGAACTCAACATTTCCTACCGAGGGAGAAGAACCGCTGCTTCCATCACCGAATAAAATCAAATCCACATGGCTGTTCTGTCAGGACTTTCCTAAGGATTAGCAAAGCAGAACGTAGCGTGACTTCCAAAGGGGACTTTAAAGCTTAAAATTTCCGCTGTTCTGTCTGTACCTATCCCTCTATTTATGGTACATGGAGACATGTGATCTGCTGGCTTTCTCACTCCTTATTGTGGAAACTCACTGAAGAACATAAATTGGGAATGATTGACTCGTGCCCCCCCCCCCTCCCTGTCCCCCAAACCTCCAGCATCCTCTGTCATTACTGCTGGCATCTGGGCTGGCCAGAGGTGGGAATATAACAGAGAAGTATGACAGTGGGCAGCTGGTTGCCACACACATGCAAATACACACACTCACGTATACACACACTCACGTATACACACACACACACACACACACACACACACACACCTGCACACAAGGCCGCCTGGGCCTCCTACAAAGCGAATGACGCTGTTAACACGTTCCACAGAGACAGTCCAGGGAAAGTGACACCTCTTATACACACACACACCCACACATATGCACACACACACATACACTCACATGCTCACACACACACCACATCCTCACATGGACACACACGCTTATACACACACACATACACACACACACTCAGTCACACTTGCGCACATACACAGCCACAAAAGCTATAATTAAGCCTGTCTGATGTACAGTGCTCGCTTCAACTGTACTAAGTTCCTGGCTTCCCCTGCCCACAGAAACCAAACCCTCCCTCCCAGCACACCCTAATAACCTCTGTTACCCCTGAAATAGAGCCATCTCATCTCTATTAATAAAGCCAGGAGGGTCACAGCCACATCCTCCCCCATCAATCCGGTCAAAGCACATGCTGCCGTGAGCAGGAGGAAGTACCTCCATATTCTCCAAATACTGCGAGACGGCCAGACACGCAGGGGATGCGAGTCACGGACTACATCACGGCCTACCTCGGGAGAAGCATTCCTCACAGAGCCAGCCATGTTCTACATCAAATTTTAAAATTAGCAAGCCGCTGCTTTGATTTTTCTTTTTCTTTTTTTTTTTATTATTCCAGAGGCACCAAATGAATTCCCCGACAACGCCTTCCAATCTATTTATCTATCAATCATCTCTCATGTAACGTGATTTGGGCTTGTGGCTTCTGCATCACTTAATGTAGGTGAGGATTTCAGTTACTGGCCATTTAGTAGGTTCCTATAACAATTCAATAACTCCTCACTGCCCCACAGACCCCAGGGGGGCCTCCCAGCATCCATGAAGCAACGATCCAAGTCTGCACTCACATCTCATGGAATCCAACAAGTCCACCAGGATTAAATGGAATTTCATTATCGTTATTTCAAAATTATATTTCTGTTGAAAAGTATCACAAACACTATTTTTTTAACAAACTCATTTTCAGGCCTACAGATTTTCCTTAGTTCAATACGAATGACTAACAGTGATTAAATTGGCTCAGTTCAGACTACAATAACTAATAACGTTGTTTCCTTGGTGTTAATCTCTAATCTAATACAAACGGGTTCCATTTCTGTATTAATTATTTAACAAGTAATAACACACATATCTAATATTGTTTTTTTTTAGCAGTAATTCTGTTTCCAAATTACATTTTTAATATCTGTGCTTTTTATTCTTCCAGTGTATGTTCACGCTGTTGTGAGAAATAAAACTTCAGGGCTGTACCGTCTCACTGTAATTTCCTAGAATGAAAAGTCAAACAGGATGTATTATATTTATGCCCTTTGATGCTGATTACATTCATGAGACGTACAGCCATTCCATGACATGCGTCTGAGTTCCATTCTGACCGACTGGTTGTATCTCGAAAATGGACGTAAGTCGGAAGTATGTTAGCGTGGCAACTGAGAGCGAGAACTAAGAGAGATGCTGTGATGTACACAATGCCGGGATATCGTCTGACGGTCACTATCGTACACACGCAACTGGCAGACGAGACCAAGCGTAATTTTTAAATATTCATATATATTTTTTCTTTATTTTTTACATGAGAGCCATTTCCACTGTCCAGATAAATGATACTATCTATGCTGTTGTTAGAAAGACAGGAAGGTCACCCTGAACACTTATCTATGCAGCTACTCCCAACCCTATTTCGTGTTTCACAATGTAACAGGGCTGGTTCTTTTCGTCATGCGTAATTACGAACACCCCTGGCTCTTGTTACATGTTAGCTACATGTTAGCTAATTCATAGTTACTCAGTAACAGCACTCATTTAACAAGTAGATATGATATGGGAAGTACACAGGTAAAGGTGCAACTTAACATAAAGTGTTGCAGATAGGACAGATACAATGATCTTCCAAAAAAATAATAAATTCACAAAATGATTTGGACTTCTTGTATTAAACATGAGGAACTATGTCAGTCATAGACCCATGAATGATGAAAGTACACATTTGATAATGATTTTAATTGTGCACTGTCAGATTCATATGTCCAGCCTAACAGTGGGCATACAGGTTGTTTTTTTGATGATATGATGTAATCACTGGCCCTTTCTGCTTCCGTGGTGCTCCAGGTCCTCCACCCTCTCACCTGGCACACACCCTCTCACCCTCTCACCTGAGCACCCTCTCACCTGGCACACACCTGAGCACCCTCTCACCTGAGCATCCTCTCACCTGGCACACACCTGAGCACCCTCTCACCTGGCACACACCTGAGCACCCTCTAACCTGAGCACCCTCTCGCCTGGCACACACCTGAGCACCCTCTCACCTGGCACACACCTGAGCACCCTCTCACCTGGCACACACCTGAGCACCTTCTCACCTGAGAATCACTTAGAGACTCAGAATATAGTGACTAGCACCCATACCACATACAGTACCTCTGTATCTTTTTTATCAAGTGATCTGTTCAACTTCTTCTCACAGTATTGTGATATTCGTACAGCATGTTCATACAGCACTTCCTTTGGTGCGGTTGTGAGTCAAAAGGGTGAGCCCTCGAAATGTTTCAGCCTTTCTCTACTCACCCCAGATTTTGTGATAACTGCATCATGTTTATGATGAACTGCAGCAACAGATAACAGAGAAAAATTTTACTGCAAAACAAATCAAAAACCGATTCATGGTAATTTTATGACTGATAGAAAGATTTATCATAAACCTATTATGCCTGAGAGGAACATGTGGAACACTTTTCTTTTTATTATTGTTATTATTATTCTGACCTCGTGGTCATTTGACAGGAATCATCTTCACTCAATCAATCTTTGTAAATGAGTAGAAGGAAATGAAGCATAAGCACTCAGACATGCTAACTGCCCAGAGAAGCCTCACATCCGGCGCTAACAGAGCATCACTCTTAACTCAAACATGAAGGCCATTCTCTCTGCCCTTTAATTATTGAGCAGACAGCGGTGGCTTTTACACAGGAGCCAGCAGTGGACCGTCTGCGGAGGGCTCTGAACCTCTCCCTCTCTCCCTCTCTCCCTCTCTCCCTCCCTCCCTCTCTGTCTCTATTCCTGCTTCCTCCATCCTAAAGAGTGGTGATTGCCCTTTCACTGTACTGTCAGCCTGAATTTCCATTAGCTGCTGCTAAGGCGCTGAGCCCCTTCCATTGGCTGGGGCTTGATGCCCATTTGCTTCTCGCTGTAATTGACGTGTTTTAAGGTGCAGGCAGGCACCCAGACAGTGAGTTACTGCCCTCCACTTCCTGGCAGAGACAGCCATGGCTGGATTACCTCAGCTGACATTTTTTAAAGGGCCGGTACCCATCCTCCGCACTACTGCCATTGATGAAACAGCAGCAACAGAAGCAAAGTAAGAGGTAGCACCATTGGGCCTAAATCAAATGTATTTATATTGTGCATTTAAATCGCATTTTCCAAAGTAAACTTTAAATTAGACCATGTCCCTACCAACCGCAAAAAGCAAACTTTCAGCGACATTGGTGAGAAAAAACCCCTATGTGAAATGGATTGGAAGAAACCTTGGGAGAAACCAGACTTGAGAGGGGAAGTCCACCCTCCTACCTGGCCCAGGGTGAGAGTTTGTCATGACCAACATGGTCAATCAGTCAAACGTTGATGCAGCAATGCAGAGTTTTTAAATTGGTAGCTTTACAAGCTCATGTGAAACAGTTACACTCAAAATCCTCCCAAGATTCAAGAGAAATCACCTTAAAGGATCAATGTGGCATTTACAGCAACAGTTTCATGAGCCTAGTGTCAAAACTTTATGCAAATAACATAATATTTCATAAATAACAATGATTATGCGGTTGTCCAAACATATTTACACATCCTATGTAAATTATTACATACGTTTACATAATAAGTTAAATAAACAATATAATAAGAGGATGTTCGGGACAGTCCAGGATCGAATCTACAGTTTTTTACTCTTCAGGTGCTGTGAATGTGTGAACAGGATCACAGGATGTACACACAGACAGGAAATGCAGGGCCATGCCACTGCAGTAGAATATGCTTCAGCCATGAGATATGAAGCAGTTACGCAACAAACAGCGATGGCAAACAGGTGACATTAGGAAACTGAAATACTCAAAGGCAACAGACCAGTGAATACGTCATGTTCATAAAAACAATATTTGAGTTTGATATTTGAATATATAAAACTTGCATCATTTTCAGTTTGTGACAGCTGGACATAATTAAATTCAGACTTACAGTGTAAATGCAGAACCAGTCGCCCTCATTGACACATTTCTGTTATAATTAGCTAATACTGTTTACACCTGGTTACAATTTAGACTTGCAGCTGTTTTCAGTATTAATTTATGATCCGTAATTGCAAAAAAATACAGTGCCGCTCAATGCTGAGTCATCTGTAAACTAACATCTCTGCTGGAGTGTAGGATAACACACGTTCTTCAGTGGCAGAAAAAAGCACATGAGCGTACTAGCTTAGTCACGGTCTATTTCTGAGAAGCCTGCAAACTGTACATTTCATAAGCTGCAGTTTGATTCATATATTTAGCATAAAATGAGTGATGAATATGATCTATCCATAGAGATATGATGTTTTTTATTTCAGAAAAGGGCTCTTGCGATCAGATGTGCTAACGGCTAAAGCAAACAGCATGGTATCGGTTTCAGAATTTCATACCAAGTTCTGCTCTTAATTACAGAACTATCCCAATGATTTATCCGATCTGACTTTTCAGTTAAATTTCTTCATTATCTCATGAGTGAGGTTTTCATGGAGTAACTTTTTGTACGATACAGAACTATCAATCAGCCGCTACCAAAACATTTCGTGGAACAGACATGCTAACTGGTTTGTTCATGATTCATTAAATGCTCTATATAGTACAAAAAAGGTTGCTCCATTGTAGCTAGCAAAAAACCCCCGAGGAATTTTTTTTTCTTACAAGAGGGCTTTTACAGAGAGGAATGGAAGAATGGCCTGGCAGTGGTGTATGCATCTAATTCACTAACTGCGCCAGGCTAATGGGTTTAAACTAAACCCTCCCCTGAAGGTAAGCAGGCCCCCATATCTGTGCTACAGGACCATGCAAAACCATCGCTGTGCCAAGGCAACGATTTCTAATGTAGCGCTCTCCGAAAGGGGCAACCGTCTGGAATGCAGCAATGTGTGTGGAGATGGTGATTCAGCATCTGTTAAACTCAGTGCCCTACAGATTCACGTAGACGTGGGTTTTTACCCCAGTCTCCACTCTTGGTTAGATCACTCTTTCCATATTTTGCTGTACCAGTCCTGTCAGTCAGCACATTTTTCATATTAAGTGACTTATCTTAATAATCTGTGTTGTCTACATAACAACACTAACAATGTAACATATATCATGTGGGTTTATTGAGTTTATGTGCATATGGCTGAATTAGTAATTGAATCAATTAAGGGAGCATTAATTAGTTAATTAGAATGAAACGCAGCATACACACAGCCCTCTGCAGTGCTGGATTTGGCACTGCGGCATTAAACCTGGGGGAGAGGAGGTGGGTGGGTACTCATTGCATGGCCAAAGCTAATGCCGTCCCCTGGGAGGAGAGATAAGCCAGAGTCCTTATCACTTAACGAATGTATAAAGCTAAACGAGACGTTCCTCTTGGACGTTAAACACTGGCTGCTCCTGTCAGGCAGCTGTCACCGGGGGATTCCCGTTTGGCTGTGTGCCAAGTCCTCTCCTCACAGTGAGTGGGAGAGAGAGACAGATAGAGAGGGCTCTGTATGAGGATTTCCACTTCTGCTCATATCTGCATTATCATATTCCAATATATTTTATTATTATTTATTTTATGTCATGTTTTACATCTTTTGTACATGGTTTCCAAATATCGTGCTTGTTGTCACGCCAATAGAGAATTACAGAACTGAGAGAGAGAGAGAGAGAGATCCCAGCTATTGCTTTCCAGAGAGGGAGAATGATTACATCTACACCTGGCCCGTATGCGAAGCCATATTTTCTGCAATTTTCCTGAACTTAGTTGACCACGACTAAGTTGGATCAACAGAGAAAAGATCCAGCACCATCAAGCAAATATGAAATATACTGTAATGCAGAAGAATTATGAAAACTCCATAAGAGGTTTGCATTTCATCTGTAAACCAAACTAGTGGTCCACTTTTCCTTCTTCATCGTTTTCAGCTCACCTTTCAATAGAACTTGATCGTAGACCGCTTGTGCTTGTGCTAGGAGCTTTAACTTCATCACTGCCCATATACGTGTGCAGGGGTGAAGCAATTCAAAGACTGACATCGGTTAAGTCTGTGGGTTTGTCAGTTTGTTTTGATGAAATTCTGGTATCCAAGGAGGTGCGTGAGTGAGTGAGTGTGTGTGTGTGTGTGTGTGGTTGTGTTTTCGATCTGAGAGCAGGAGACAGACAGAGGAATTCATAAACAATCCTCCGCCCATGCTCAGTACCTTCCCAGTCACCGTTCAGAGAGAGAATCAGCCGCCGTTCATCTGCATCTCTGTCTCTGCGATTTTCATCTCTGACATGTTGCACATCATAATGACACAAATCCCCCACAATGCAATGCTGCCTGTCGCTAAGCCTTTTCTCCTCCCTCCCCGGAGTCACTCGGAGAAGGTAAAATAAAAACACGTCCTGGACAGGAACCAGCAAGAGTATCACTGCGGCCCGTTTCCTGTAACTCTTTTCTGTTCTGTTGATGTTTTCTGAGCTCTGTTTGTGACTGAGTGCTGGTTTACGGTGAGAGGAGAGGGGAGGCAGACACTCACAAAATCCAGGATAATAACTACTTATGCAAAACCTCACATACACACATTTAGCTCTCTGGAGCATTCCTTAACAAGCACAACATGCGTTAATATGCAATATTAATATGCAATATTTATTGTACTTTTTTGTCCATTAGTTTTTAAAACAGCTGCTGGGTTTTGAACTGTCATTTTTCCTTTCAAAGGTGACAGATTGACGTGGGGGTGGGGGGACTAATCATGTCCAGTTCTGTAAATCAAGCTCGTTTCACCTGAATTAGCAGAATCACTTTGTGTAATGTGACAGCTAAGTTTAGCTAAAAGTCTTGATAACCTTCCAAATGACAAGCTGAAGGCTGTTCTTGTGTCCCTAAATGAAACAATTTACTGTGGTCTAATCTAGGAATGAACTGGCAAAGGTCTATACAACTACTCAGCTAGCTGAGTCAGGATAACTGGTAGGAACCAATACAAAAACAAACATACCAGCCCCCTGGGACAAAGCTTCCCCATCGCTAGTTTAGTGAATTTTAATACAACATCGGAATTACAGTAAGTTACGTAACCGGACGGAAGTACAGATGGAACAGGGCGTGATGGAAAGCTTGTTCCTCGGCCGTCAAAAGTGCAGATAAAATGCTTTGTGACCCAAGCCAGATTTCCCGGGTGGACGGGTGGCGGTTGAGCAGAAACGCTGATTATTTAACATGTCGCTGGTTTATACTAACACCATCTCAGTCACAGTGGCTTATTGGCCAAAGCTGTCATACACTTCCTGGAAACATGTAGACGTGAGCTGCCATTAACTAGAAGACGAAAGTGTGAATAAGCATTATTTTAATCTCACAAACACACTAGTATGATCATACGATTCATTATTAGCATTTCATCTGTTCCATGTTGCACCATTTTACTCAAAAGCAATATTTATTCAGTCCTTACTGGAAAATCACATTAATTTCAGATGTGTGAATAATTTGTGTTTTGCACTTCACAGGTAATCATAATATGTGACTACATGCATATAAATGCTTTTTTGGAAATTCGATTTTTCCATAAAATCAGACACATTGTAGCTATTGACATACCTAAATTTGAAACATTACATATGTACAGTATCTCACAAAAGTGACAGTAACAGTGGGCCCAATTTGGACATTTTCACTTAGGGGTGTACTCACTTCTGTTGCCAGCAGTTTAGACATTAATGGCTGTGTGTTGAGCTATTTTGAAGGGACAGTAAATTTACACTGTTATACAAGCTGTGCACTGACTACTTTACATTGTATCAAAGTGTCATTTCTTCAGTGTTGTCCCATGAAAAGATATGATTAAATATTTGCAGAAATGTGAGGGGTGTACTCACTTTTGTGAGATACTGTAGATACATTTTCCTTAGAATACGTAATGTCATTTAATATGATCAAGCTTCTTATATCACATTCAGCCATAAGCAATGATGTACTGACTAGGCCTTTCATGAACATGAATTATAAATATTAATAAAGTGTGAATATATGTTTGGCAGAGGAGATGAACTGCACAGTCGGCTTTGTCCATCTAAGGTCAGATCCATCACGGCGACAAATACCAGTGACCTTTGGTTTCGTTTGCGTGCAGTCGCGTCCTGCGCACCATTCGTGGACCTTTAGAGGCTAATTAGGAAACGTGACAGAAATAAACCCTGGCAGGGTGTTAGCCTCGCGTATGCAGTGAAGAGGGGTGGTGGAATGGGTTCAGAATGCGCAGCCAAAGCAGTGAGTGATCAAAGCAGTGCTGCGCAGCTGATGACATCGTTAATGGTCCTGACCATGCTTCCTGGTTAAAACTCATAAAACAGTAATACCAGGACTGCCAAATAAGCTGGAAAAACAACACTCCTTATTTGTCTGTAACTTCATGAACAGAGCTACATCACATCTGTAGCAAATGCAAGAACATATGTCCTAGCTGGCAGGTGGAAAATCTTCATAGGAGGAAAATCTAGAAGTTGGAAAATGTAATTTTATGGTCTAACACTGATTTATCAGTTTTTTGACAGGCTGTAAGATAATAACTGTCAGTGTAAGGCAAAACAAAGGCACATGTCACTTTCCAAAGCATTCTGAAACATGTATTATTTATTGGATTTTTTTTCTCATTTTTAGAGCACAACTGCTACAGAAACTGTTTTTTTTTTTTTTTTTGTAAACTTCATTTTTAAAAGTCTCACTTTATCACAGGGGTAGGCCAGGAGAGTCATGTCTGATACTGTATTCCACACTCTTAATATTTTAATTAGCCCAACTGTTTGTTTAACATGACAGCCATGTTTAGCTAAATGTCTTAACACAGCCGTAAATGCAGCCGGAGGCTGCTCTTGTCTCCCTGTATTAAATGTTTCACAGCCAGCACATGAGACCGGGCCATCCGGCTTACCAAATCATGCTCCCCCATGTACTCTCTGCTGCTCCCCTGCGCTCTGGAAAAACGTGTTGGAGAAAAGATGCAGGAAGCCCCTAAGCTGGAGGTCGCTGTGGAGGTAACCCTGACTGAGCGAACTCACAGAGGGACGACTTAGAAGTCGTTCCCCAGACTTGTCTGTTCTTATTGTTCCAAACATGTTCTGACAGCATCACAGAGGAAATATTCCATGCTAAATAACTTTCGAAGGACAACAGAAAAACACTGCAAGATGGAAACATTTAGGTCTGCCTTGGCTGCCTGGGTACCTTCTGGGAACCAAAGACTATTAGCTGGGTAACGCTTGCATTTAAAGACCTGTGCGTCTCATCGTGACGTTTCCAGCTTGAAAATTGACATGTAAGGGAAGGTGTTAGTAATTTGTCTGTGAAACTTGTGATTCCACTGAATTGTGAGTCAGAGATAAGGAAAAAATGTTATAGGCGTAAAACCATCATGCAGGCCCTAATCCACTGAAAGCAGCACACTACTGATAACTCACATGCTAGCTGCACCATATGATTCATTCATATTTTTTGCAACAGGATGATCTATCGTGGGAACACAAGGGCTAAGTAAAACTAGCAAAGGAATTATACAATCTAGTAAAGAAAAAATAAAACTGAGTTTAGCCACATGTAAACAGAAAACACATTTCCCAGGTAGCAGTTGCAGTGTGTTAGCCTTCATCAACATCTTGGTTATTTATGATTTTAACCCTATGTGTGCTGGGCTACAGCTAATATGCTGGCTATCTGCCTGTTATGGGAAGACAGATTCTGAAGTTTACCTTGCAAATGCGGGTGAGTGTCTATGAAACACTGCAATATTTATGAAGTGTTGGGGAACATTAGATCTCCTAATAGCTCTGAAGTCTGAGCTCTGACTTTCATCCACCTCTTAAAATGCCTTTTTGCTCGTCTGTAATTGGAAACCGGAATAACTTACATTTTTTCTCTGTTATTTAGGCCTGTATGTATTGATGAACCAGCATCATTTCCAACATTGCTTTGAGGCTGGCCTCTGCAGACAAAGGCAGAATTTAGTACTTTTCCATCCATGAGGTTCGTGGTCTACCCAACATTCACCTGAGATTGTCTCCTCTTATTTTGGTTAGCAGGTGCTAAGTACACGTTAAGGCAGTTAGCTTTTAGCATTCGCTATCAGACTCCAGTCCTGTTGGCCCAAGACGTGCATTGACTTTCGATGTTTCAGGTTTAAGTGACTCATAAAAGTCACTGATATACTGAAGAGGTCACACACCTTGCTTTCAAGGCATAAATCGAGTGCTGACTGACAGGAAACCACAAAGTCCTGCGGACACTACAGTCATCCCAGGACTTGTTTTTAACCTCCATGTGCATTTTACAGACAGCTAGGGTGGCCATTAAAGGGGAAAGGTGAGACAAAGGTATTTATATTACTTGTTGCATCTTACAGAGAGAGGGTGCCACAAAAAAGCTAACTAGCTCGGTTGAATTTTCCTTTTTCTTTCCAACACAGTCAGTAGTAAGGAAAAAACAGATGGTTTTCATCTTGCTCCACAGCAGTGGTTGTTTGCTGTTCTCCTCTGCGGCAATCATCTCAGCCATACGCTATCAGATGGCACTCATCGTGAGCCATCATTATCTCCACTGTGTTTCGAAACACATGAAAGTCCCTGTCTGTACGGCCCCCTAATGTATGTGGACTGCAATTTCAAACTCCACAGTGAGCTTCTGTCCTCCGCCTGTGGCAAACGATGGCTTTGTATATACATCAGATAATCCGGCCAAACAGGAGGTAACTTAACCCACGGCGACATTGTGATGTCACAGGATGTAGGCGAGGAAACGTGAAGCTGTGCAACTCAGCAGGCCTTTGAGAAAAGACTGGGGAAACATTAAAGGCTACCGTGTCTCTGCAAACTCCGACGGTGAGGACGGAGAAAGACATGAGCTCAGAACACCTGCAAGCTGTTTGGGTTTGGCTCGCGCTGGCTGCAGTTCAGAGATCACAACGCCCCAGAGCAATAGAAAAACAAGAGAGAGAGAGAGTGATAAATCCTGTGTGTATGTCCACCTCTCAGTCTTTCCAGTCAGGGTACTGACACAGTCCATGCTCTGCGATACTTCTTGCTGCACAGGTTACTAAAATTCATCTTCATCATTATTTCATCATTTTACTGTTATCTTTAAACTTCCGATTCTTCTTTTTACTATTATAGCTTAATAGGAATTATTTTTTTTTTATTTTGTCTCACTGCTGTCATCATTTTCTAAATATATATTTTCCACACCAATAAAACACATAACATTTTAACATTTAATCTGAGAAAAAAAAAACACTGAGAGGAAGAGAAAGAGACAGAGAGAGAGAGAATGCCAGAGTCAGTCTCATGGTGCTGTAGTCAGACCGGGGGCACTCTACACTGCGCCCGGCTCTCGCTTTAACCCCCCCATCCTACCCCCGCATCCCTTCATCCTTCTCGTAAAACGCAGCTCTTGTGGTGCCCATCAAATAACGAGCTGAACTTACTTTTGATCATCCTCTTTTAAAATACTTTAAAAACCCCACTTCCCCCATTTTTCGATTCCCTGAAGTCCAATAAGCTTTTTGTTGCTTTTTTCCCTATCCAGCTGAGTTTTCATGCACAAGCGTACAGAATAACAAAAAAATCACCTTCATAGTATGAAGCTCTTGTGCAGAGTTATCAATTTACAAACATACAAACTGTTCTCAAAGAGAAAAAGCATAACACTCTAATTCAATTGTAAGTAGCAGTTAAGGACAATTGGCATTTGGAGTATCACGTTAAAGTTACTAGCTTCTTTCTTTCAATCAAACTCAAAAATGTAAATGCACTTTTTTTATTTTATTGTACATTGTAGATGATATGCTTGTCTGATTAAAAACTCTCAAAAAACTCAACTTTTTATTTGTGAATAAAATGAAACCAATGTATTGCTTTAACTGTATTAAATTTTTTTTTTCACATCCCACAAAATTAAAAAATGCAACAATAATTATGGTATACACACAATACTGTTATCTGACTGAAACTGGAGATCAGTATCTGTCCAAGAAAATGAGACATTGTTAGTACATGAGAGTCACGAACACAATCTCCCCCACCTACGTGCCGGCGTATGTTCTCACTCGCCTCACCATGGAAACAAAACGACACAGGCTGAAATGACGGGTCCGCCAGCAGCACACCGTTTTGTGAGTGACACACTTTGACAACACGAGGAAATACATTACGAAACCTTTTCTGGCACAAAAAGGAAGTCGGTAGTTAGCTCATGAAAGGTGAAAGCAACAGGAGGTGAGCACTTAACTTCAGGGGTGGTGGGGCTGTAAAGTGAATAGCAGTCAAAGTTATTCATGGACTAATGCATCAAAACCATATGGGACACTCTGGTCTAAATGGTGCTCAAACTCCTGGCTCACCTCTTTCTTGCTAGATGTGGCCAGATCTGTGGCCTACATCATCTGCAGGTGCTGACTGAAACATTTTAAAAACAAACACAAGAAGATGCCATTTAGGTAATTGAGGGTCTATTATTTACCAACTATAGAGCAAGCCTACAGATCTTAAGTCTCACTTATTTTTCGCACAAATTGAAGCATTTTTACCAGCTCTGCCCACTGTGAACCTCCTCTACTGACTCAGAACAAAGCAACTGACTGCTTAAATGGCTCCCACAAACGACATAGTGAGTAGCATTTGTTATTGTCCACACTGCTGTGACAACACCAATCACATACTGCCTCTGGCGTCATAAGGACACAAAGTCGTCACATGATTAGTCTATGAATCTGCAGGTGCCTGTGTAAACAGAGGTGGCTGACGTTTTCCAGTTTATCCAGTATTTTCTCTAGTGGCCCTCCAGGACCTGAACTGGCTCTGCGGTCAAGAGAGTATCCAGCACTGCTTGAAGCCTGGATTTGAGCACCGTAAGCCTCTCTGCTTCTACTTCTTGAGTTGGCAAGCTGTTCCAGGCATTGACAATGCTGTGTAAAAAGTATTTCTAAATATAAGTGTGGGATTTACATTTAATTTGCACCATTCCCCTTTCTCTGGCGACAGACCTTCAATCAAAATCCCTCCTTAAGTCTCATATTGTTCAGCTTTAAAACATTAAGAACCTGAAGTGCTTCCTTTTCCTCCCACATTTTGTAGCAGGGACACATTTAGCCGTCTTTCTTCGTACTCATTACCATGTATTCAGAAATCCTCTCAAGGAGCACTGCTAGATGTGTGTGAAACTGGTTTGCTGGGTTTCATTCTAAAGCGTTTCACCATAGGCTCTGGTATCAGGTCTGTTTCTGAGGTCACATGTTTGGGGAGTATAAGGCTCTGTTTGGGAGGTGTGACTCTGTCCCCCCCCCCACCGACGCATCAACTCCACTTCTGAAATGAGTTGCCTAATCATGTAGGGGAGGGCTTTCCTGGAACTCTGGAGGAATACGCCATTTAGCACTCGCTAAAATAGAAAGCCTTCTCACATGCAATCTGTGCTGCCTTCAGGACATGCAAATTCATTACCGAGGTATACGGCGGCTGTAGGAAGGCTCACCTACAAAACGCCGCCCGTTCCCTGAGAATGACAAATACGATAAGAGATCGTGAGTAATCGACCTTTTCACAGAGAAGGCACAGTGTCTGCAGGGCCATGGAATCTATAAAGAAATAATAAGCCCCATTCACAAGAGTAAATACCAGACATTTCAAGCTTTGCCTGCTCTGTGTCACCAGTCATCCCTTTCTTGTTTAAAAAGTACAGACCTTTGAGTAATTGGTCCTCTTTTCAAAGCAAGTTTTTTTTTTCTTTTCCCCAAAACCATCCTTAAGAAAAAGATAATCTTTATCATGCAAATACTTTATTCTGAGGATACAATAAGTCACGCAGGAAAGAGAGAGCGTGGGGTAACTAGATTGCGGTCTAGTTTTGAGCTTGCATGAAGTCCCTGAAGGCCAGCACAGCACAGAGCATCTTCAGTATTTCCATATAAACCCAGGGTGTGTAGTTATTCCACATTGACCCAGGGTGTGTAGTTATTCCACATTGACCCAGGGTGTGTAGTTATTCCAGATAGACCCAGGGTGTGTGGTTATTCCACATTGACCCAGGGTGTGTAGTTATTCCAGATAGACCCAGGGTGTGTGGTTATTCCACATTGACCCAGGGTGTGTAGTTATTCCAGATAGACCCAGGGTGGTGTGTAGTTATTCCAGATAGACCCAGGGTGTGTGGTTATTCCACATTGACCCAGGGTGTGTGGTTATTCCACATTGACCCAGGGTGTGTAGTTATTCGTAACCCAGGGTGTGTGGTTATTCCACATTGACCCAGGGTGTGTAGTTATTCCACATTGACCCAGGGTGTGTAGTTATTCCACATTGACCCAGGGTGTGTAGTTATTCCACATTGACCCAGGGTGTGTAGTTATTCCAGATAGACCCAGGGTGTGTGGTTATTCCACATTGACCCAGGGTGTGTAGTTATTCCACATTGACCCAGGGTGTGTAGTTATTCCACATTGACCCAGGGTGTGTAGTTATTCCACATTGACCCAGGGTGTGTGGTTATTCCACATTGACCCAGGGTGTGTAGTTATTCCACATTGACCCAGGGTGTGTAGTTATTCCACATTGACCCAGGGTGTGTAGTTATTCCACATTGACCCAGGGTGTGTAGTTATTCCACACAGGGTGTGACCCCCAGGGTGTGTAGTTATTCCACATTGACCCAGGGTGCGTAACTATTCCACATTGACCCAGGGTGTGTGGTTATTCCACATTGACCCAGGGTGTGTAGTTATTCCACCCAGGGTGTGATTCCACATTGACCCAGGGTGTGTAGTTATTCCACCCAGGGTGTGATTCCAGATTGACCCAGGGTGTGTAGTTATTCCAGATAGACCCAGGGTGTGTAGTTATTCCACATTGACCCAGGGTGTGTAGTTATTCCACATTGACCCAGGGTGTGTAGTTATTCCACATTGACCCAGGGTGTGTAGTTATTCCACATTGACCCAGGGTGTGTAGTTATTCCACATTGACCCAGGGTGTGTAGTTATTCCACATAACCCAGGGTTTGTGGCCACAATCAACAGCTCATGATTGCGCAACTTGTCCCTGCTGTCTCGAAATAGTATTTTTGGGTTGAGGCTGTGGTTAATTGAGGTGGGTTTGTTACGGTAACTGCTTATGACACAGACATCGCTTGACCACACTGCAAAGCCTTGTGGGTCACACTGGAGTTGAGATAGCAGAAATTTCTTTCCTCAGGCCAGAATTTGCACAGTAGCCATTGGTTAACATTGGCTACAGGAAAACCTGATCTAATGTATATCCTGATTTAACCAATACTGGCTTCATACAAATATAATCAATAATACCACTGAAGATTATTAAAATATATTGTATAAAGTAAGCCATTTACCAAAAATGCATCAGAAAATATATATTTAGCCACTTGACTGGACAACATGCAATGGAAGGGTTTACTGTTACATTAAAGATGTTAGTTTCCAAGGGGGACTTAAAAGTAAACGCAGTCTGTACCCATTAACAGGCCAGCAAATGAGCAAGCATTTAATGTAATATAAATACACTCAAATTAAGAGCTAACTCAAATTAACTGCTCAATTAGTCCAGGGACATTAAAGATAAAATAGTAATTATCTTCATTCTTTTCATACAATCCATAAATGGATTTGTTTCTTCTAAAAGAAATCAGCGCTTTAATGTACTATCTGATATAAGCAGGGAGGGTGGTGAAGCCCTGTCTTTATGAGAATCCGCTGTACAGTATTCATTTATTTAGTTCAGCGCTGTGGGAATATTCACATTTATTAGTAATACTCAATTATGTTGTCTTTTATCTGAGGAGTAGAGCCAAGTAGTCCAAGTGTTGCTATATATATATATATATATATATTCTTTCCTTGAATATGGTGGTTAAGGGCGCAGCAGAAGCTCCCGTTCTTACATAAATAATGCTTTAAAAATGGCAGAAAAAAATGCATTGGGGCATAAGCATATTCAAAACTGTGTAACATACACACTTCATATACTTGCACCTGCTCCAACTTCATATATATGAATGATATAATGAAACTATAATCATGAAATTTTCATATATGTCACAGATGAATTAGTTTTCTCAGACAGAACATGAACATTTGAGACTTGTATGGGCTATATTTTCCATATGCAGGTTTTTTTTTTCATTTTATTTGACTGACATCTGATAAATGTGATGTTGTTGTTATTCGGTTTTTCTTTCCCCGGCTCTTCCTCTCTCTGAAGTGCAAAGCTGGCCTCCTCCCTGGAAAACTCTGCAGCAGCTCTTCTGAGGCATGGACGTCTCGCTGACAGACTTTTCGTTCCTGCCTCAGCTTTCCATCGCGCCTGGAGAGCCGGTGCGACGCTTCAAGTCGGCGCCACATAGGCTCTCATAGGTACTCAAAGCAGCGCTGACAAAGCAGGGAATCATGGGAGCTTTACCTACCTTTATCACTCGCGGCACACGGCACAATATGGCCTCTCCTGTGATTGCCACTACCTCCTTAAAAACGAGACCCATTGAACTTTTATTACCACGGTAACCCAAGTTAGCTACCGCAATAAACGCTCCTGCACAAGCCTTATAAATCCTTTATGACATAATCAATATTTATTAGCGGACTATGGACCCTGTCCCTTTCTCGGCGAATATTGAACTACAGCTCACAGGGTAACTGAGACCTTTAAAAATCTTGACCTGGCAAATCGGTACGATTGTTTTTTCTGTCGTTCTGGGACTATGGCGATGTTTGAAACTCAATCCACCTGGACTCGATAAATCAGAAAGTCTGCGGCACAAAGCAGCTGTTTCCCGCTTCTATCCTTGGCAGGCAGGTGTCTCTAAAGAAAACACCTTAAAAAGTAAAAGTCTGTTTGATGCTGAATTATGTGCCATGCACAAGGGGAAGCTTGACGGGTAACAAAAAAGAACTTGCTGTCATGAAACTTTACCAGAATTTTTGCTGATCAGTTGAACACAGCCAAATTTCCCATTTTTGCTGGCTAATCAAGTTTGCTAATGTTAGCTTTGTGGTCTATTACTATGGCAATTGGCTAACTAGCTAGCTATATTTTCTAGAAACCTTGGTGAGTCAAAGACAAATGTATTTTCATTCAAATGCATGACACAATTAAACCCTTATTATTACTAGCATTAAATAATGTAATATCTTTATTATTATTAACTACTAATATTTATTTAACTTATAAAGCTTTAATCAAATGTATTTATTTCACTCATAAAGCTTTAATCATATTCAAGGAACTAAAGCTAATCAAGAGAGAGCTCATTCTTGCAGTAAATTTTCAAATTTCAGCTGCAGGCTTAACCTACTTATATATGAATGGGTGCTCTCTGTCCTCCACCTGATTTTGTAAATGAGGAGACAACCTTGCTCAAAAAAGCTTTGAAATATATCTGAAAATATATTGTATGCTTTGTCATATTTGGTGTACTTTCACATTGAGTATTTAGACTTGAATTCAGTCAACAGCTATTCTTATCTTTAAACGACTTTGAATGTAAGATGTGCGTACGTGTTAGCTTTTTCAGTCACGAACAGTTTGTCAGATCCTGAACATTGTTTGTAAAACAAACACACACACACAATACTTAAATTGAGAAAGCTAAAACTAGTGGGATGAACCTGGCATTGCAGCAAACCTCAGGTGGGCAGTGCTTATCTGTGCAGATGATCGTGAGGGGTTTTAGCTTCCAGATATTCCAGTAAATTGATGTATGAATAATGAATAATAAAAGCTACCTCGGATTCAATGAGAGAACATGGTGTACCTCCTGTGGGCAAGAGCCTCCACTATGCCCTAATCAGAGATGCACTTTCACTTCCTCCTCCCACACTCACACACTCAAACTCACACACACGTGTGCATATGCATACCCACACCAACATACACAAACACTCACATAAGAACACACACATATGCACACACATAAATGCACACAGTCACACACTCAACACACACACAGACACACACACGTGCATATACACCACACCAACGCACACACAAACACTCACACAAGAACACATACATATGCACACACATATAAATGCACACAAACACTCACACAAGAACACACGCGCACATACACACACACTGACACATGTGCACACACACATCCACAAGAACACACAAAAACAGTCACACACACAAACACTCAAACAAGAACACTCTTATGCATATACATAAATGCACACAAACACTCACATGCACAGGCATATGCACATACACAAACACACACACACACACACACACACACACACACACACACACACATGCATGGACATGCACACTCACAAATGTGCATGTGTTTCCTTTCCTCAGATTTCAGGTGTTTGTTGCAATCATTGTGATGGTATTGTGGCTGGCACTGACACACTCTAACTGACAGACACCTAGCAGCTGGCTGACCTTAGCATAGGTGATAGGAGTTTGTGTTGTGCATCAGATAGCAGTAAAACCATTAAAAAATCACAACTTAATCCGTCTAATTCAACGAATTCATTGTATTACAAAATCAATTTCAAATTGATGTTATTTCCTTACAGCAGTAAATGAGCACAGGAGCAAATATCTTTACTACACAGAGAAGGTGTTTAAGGTGAGAAGGTGCTTTTTAAATTTGAAATATAAATCTGACAGGACTCTCATGTCTTTAGGGGAATATCCTGTCCTGTTTTCAAATGAAAACATAAAACTGCATTTTGGCATCTCAGTCCATGCCTTTTCTCCATTAGGCCAACAGACAGCGTCGCAGCCTGTTCTCCACAGTGTTATTTGGGCCTAACCCTCAGTCCGTGGCAGTTACCATCTCCAGCAGCCCTGACACAGTGAATATGCGGTTTTCGTCCGGTCATTGAAAAACTCGGGGTGCAGAATCTTCAAAGACTCACAGTGAAACTGCCGAGCGAGGAGGAATCAGCGACGTACATGCCTACGAGAGGCGTGGGCGTCAGAGGGCAGAGAGAGCATTGACGGGAAGTGACACGAGCACTGTCGTCACATGCGGCCTCCCGACAAAGAGGGACAGAACAGAACGTCCCTCCACAGGCCTGGGCCTCATGGAGACATTCATCTATTCTCAGCTATCCCATACACACAAACACAAAGGCTTCTTTAGGGTTCTCTCTTTATCCTGCTAGAGGAACCCCTACAGGTTCTTCTTTTCTATGGATATTGCTAAAGGTATCTCTGTAGAACCTGAATCAGAGAGTATTATAAAGAACCCTCTAAAGATATCAATATTTAAGAGGAACCTCTAAGGGTTCCCCCAGGAGGAGAAATGAAAAACCTTTAAAAATGCCAGTAAGAACCTTTTCTTCTAAGAGTGTAGCTCTGGTTGGCGTCTATCATGCTTGACCTTGTTTTGTTTCCAAAAGCATTAGTCATTTTCAACATAAGAGAATATCAGCCGTGATTAAGCAACTTTTTGAAGTTCCTTTATGAATATAAAAGCGTACACCACAAAATATATCAAGCCTTACACTCATATGAAAGGAGACTTGTGTTACCCGTAGCTAAATGTGTCTCTGATATACTGTAAATGCACTCAATGTGGTTTAGAGTATAATCAGTGGCACTGAAGAGCCCCGCCCCCATGACCATATGAGATAGCATGCAGTGGTACAGTACGCAGCAGGGTGGATGTGGAGTGTAGCCGCCCTGCTAATTAGCAGTGCGCTGGGCAGGAACACCTTACATCCAAGGGTACGCTGCCTGAGTATGCATGTGAAATTCTAAAAAATATGCACCAGTTTTGAAGCACAACAGTATTATCACACAATAAATGGCAAATATTAAATCCAGATTTAACATTCGGACCTGTCCTCTGTCCATACATGCTCATTTCCTATGTCTGGATGTCTGTTTGACAGTAAGGTAGTGCAATGATTTATGTCATTCAAACCAGATGCATGGAGAAATGTACCTATTCTTTACATGAAATTAATGACAAACATGTTCAGAGAACGTACACTCTATAAATCCAGAAATATGAAAACCAAAAAAAAGCCGGTGCATTGAATATGTTTACATTAGACTGGCCCCTGGTGACACAGACTAGGTGTAATTCCTTGTTGGTAATAAAATCATGTTAAACTGTGTGTGTGTGTGTGAGAGAGAGAGAGAGAGAGAGAGAGAGAGATAAGCTCTAACTGAATCACTCCTCTGGGAGGGCGGTTTGGAGGTTTATTTATTATCGAACACATCTAATAATGACGAAAGCATGGGTCCATCACTGCGGCAGAGAAAGCGTTTGTCCGTGTCTGGTGTTTACACAAGCCAATCATCCTTATGCACCCTGCTGAGGCCAGCTCCAAGCTGTACTCTCTTATTCTTTATCAAATCAAGTCAGTTTGCGTTATTGATATGTAATACAGACAGTACATACTGCCAAAGTGTAATGTAACACAGACAAAAAAATTTTAAACTGAAAAAGTGCATATTTCAACCAAATAGTATTATGTAAAATTTGTTATTTAATGATAACTGAAATACAATTTTAAACAAACATTCTAATTTGTTTATATTGCAGATTTATTTGGTAGATTTCGCAGTCTTATCCAGAGCAATAAACGGTGTGATTCTACTTTTTCTTCCTCTCGCTTTCACTCGCTCTCCAACCCCCCCCCCCCCCCCCCCCCCCCCCCCCCCCCCCGCTGTAACTGTTGGCTTTGAGGCAGAGTGCTGCCAGTAGCACTGTGAGATGCAGAACGCATGTTTGGGGGGGCTGAGGGGTCCGGAGCACAAAGAAATGAGAGAATGAATAGAGGTCAGCCGGTCTGAGGGCTCCTTCTCCATGAAGCCCAAATAATTCTGTTCTGTTCTGTTAGCGTGAGAGTGTACCTTTTCTGTCAGCCCTCGCCCAGGCAATGCAAATATTCATGTCATGTGGTTGAGTGTTCTACAGAATAGAATTTCTGTGGGCAGTCAGTTGGTTGAGGAACTCATTGGAAAAAATAAGAAATTGATTTCAATACAGAAAGTTACCTACTTATGAAAAAACACGTTTACACACTCAAAAAAACACAATTCCTAAAAATTGTTGTTTTCCAAAATAAACAAAACGCAGCCAAGTTAAATCCTAACTTACCAATATAGAAGCTAAACAATATCTACTTCAAAGCCACACTATGTCTGCTTCTCTACATTGGTTCACAGAACGTGTCTCTATGTCTCTTTCACCCATTACAGTGCATACAGTGTTTTCACTGGGAAGTCCTGAGAGAAGCCCAGTATGTGCAGTATGTATGAGGTACGCTCCAAGATCAGTCATAAAATCACTCAAAAAAGACACTCGCACAATGACGGAGGAGAGGCTAAGGGCCTGTTCACATAGAGATTTAGGATGCATGAAAATGCAACCTGACAAGTGTTTCAAAATAATAGCAACATATTTCCATATAGCAGAGACCCATACAGTGCAGTCCACAAAACAATGGTTTGTTATATGTCAAAAAATGCCTGTTTGTGTTTGTCTGTGCATGTGTTTACTTGCGTGTGTGTGCATGCATATGTGTGTGTGTGCGTGTGTGTACGTGCATGTGTGTGTGAACGCGTACATGTGTGTGTGTGTGTGTCTGTGTGCGTGTGTGTATGTGTATGTGTGTGTGCGTGTGCGTGCGTGTGTGTGTGTGCGTGCGTGTGTGTGTGTGTGTGTGTGCTGCCTCTCCGTGAGCACAGACCCTGAGGCAGGCTGCTCGTAAGTTAAGCTGTGTGCCCAGTATGACGGTCACTCAGCAGTGAATACACTTTCTAACCGCAGTCACCACTAAAAGACTCTTTAAGTTTCTGGGCCAGACTCTTTTTAACTGCTGTGCACTTTTTAAAATTAATTCTCAACAAAAAAAACTGTTTCTGTACTCAAAGTGAATTGAGATTATATGTAATAGGGTCTTCAATGAAATATTAATAATATGCATCATAACTGCTGATATAACTCTCTGTATACACACACACACACACACACATACACACACACACACACAAATTACCCTCATTTATTATACCACATATTACATAAAGGAAGCATAATTATATGAATGAAAACAAACACTTTTATTTAAATATGATTTAAGGCCATTTTGTAATGAAATGACTTCCATAAGGAATAATCATTGGATATAATAACCATTTTCTTAACAGGCAGCTACTAATGTCTCAGGCAGCAGACAGTGATAAATGAAATTAACCTTTAGTTTTACTAATCACCTGATGTTTTAGTCCTGAGGAAAACGA
This sequence comes from Albula glossodonta, assembly GCA_019788955.1. Lineage (NCBI taxonomy): Eukaryota > Metazoa > Chordata > Actinopteri > Albuliformes > Albulidae > Albula > Albula glossodonta. Next base: position 1,570,939 of record JAFBMS010000075.1, on the reverse strand, counting down.
CCAGCACTCCCATTGGTGTGAAAATGATTTCCCTCAATCAATCTCATACTCTGATTCTATAGGGTTTTAATGTTCCATCTTTTTCTTGTCGAACTAATCTAGGACGCAGCATGACATGACGGAGAGCGTGACAAAACACTTAGGAAAACATGTTTTCACTCTAGCCAGGCTTTTTGGTTAGCACAAACCACACGGTCCCTTATTAGAGACGAGCTCATGGTCACAGCTTTTGACTTCCTGTGATTAAGATTCGTTCTTTCAGCTAGCGGTGGTTTCAGCAGCAGAAAGGTCACAGGCCCCTGTTTTGATAATGGTTGTTAAACGGTTGACAGCCAGTTGTCAAACGGTCCAGATGGAGGGGATGGAAGATGGCGTAGCGGGGGCAGACATAGGTGACTCGCCATGGGTGCTTTAACTTGACAGGTGCGGAGTTCAACGAGTTGAATGCACCTGGGATGCCACAGCTCTGCTTCGCGCACTTTCACAGTAAACCAGTGAGTCTGAAGGACGGCTCAACCCTCTGACACAGTGATGAAAAAAGATAGCAGATGCATCCCTTTAAAGAACACATTCAATTTTGATAAGTCAGTAACACATTGACCCAAATTCTGCATAGCTAAGATTTCAATTTTCCACAACACCCATGGCACCCATGAGTCTGAAGTGAACTCAAATTGACAACTGGCTGCATGGTTTCTGTAACTGCAATTTTCAGCTGTGCTGCTTGAATTTTTGCATGTTTTCTGGAGATGCATTTTTACAGGGCCTGAAGTTTTGCAGTGATGTTGTTATCTCTTTGAGACACTGCCGTCCAATCAGAAATGCACTTCCCTCTGCAGTCTCCAACACAGACACTGCTGAGGCTGCACAGCAAATTTACATTACAGTCATTTAGCTGACGCTTTTATCCAAAGTGACTTACAGTTGATTAGACTAACCAAGGGCTGATCCCCCCTGGGAGCAATGTGGGGTTAGGGGCCTTGCTCAAGGGCCCAACAGCAATGGTGTTCTTGCTATGGCAGGACTGGGGCTTGATCCACCAACCTCAGGGGTCCCAGTCATGTACCTTAGCCACGAGACTACAAGCTGCCGTAAAATTTAACATTTTTAACATCAGATTGTCTGGGCGAGAAAATATTGGAAAATATCAGGCTTAGTTCTGTGGGTAGAACAAATAAGCACAGATGAAAATTAGTAAACGGTAAACTTTGGTGTCAGGTACTGACGTCAGAAAAGCAATACCCTGGAAGAGCTTGTCAGATCATGCAGATGAGTGTAGGGCTGGCACAATGCTGCAAACTGCGGGTAAATTAGAAGCCTACACAGGCTGAATGGCGAGTGTCTCCTCGTTGTGGATTCTTTAACAGTAATGGCTCAGTCATTGCTGTGACCCTTCCTTTAAGGTCAGACCCTGCAGTCATGTCCTTTTCCACATCGTATGACATCACTGATTTGTCAGTGTAAAGGGCGGGGACTGGCCCGGCTGAGGATGGGTGTAGGTTAACAGGAACCAGGAGGTTTTGAAAGCTCGCTGCCTTGATCACTCATTTCCTCCTCTGACTCCCGGCCTTACCAGCACTGCCACCCTGCGTGTTTACTTTTTTTACACCCGTCCCCTTTTTTCGAGGAACTCAGAAGCAAAAGTTGGCGGTGACCGCACCGGACTCCCGCTAGGAGGCGGAGGAGGAGGCAGGAAGGAGAGGAAGTCGAGGGCCCTTTCGACTCTTGTCACAGGAAACCTTGCTTTTGACACAGATTTGTCTGCGGCATGGTGACATATATTCTGTCGGCTGCCTGAGGGAAACGCAGTCATCTCGGCAGAGCCTTATCATCTCCACGCAGGCGAAAAAAAGGCACATTTTGAATCTGCTTTACGCTAGTTTTGGGTTTTGCTGTTGCCAGAACATTGATTCAACTGGTCTACTGCACTTAGAGAAGTCTCTGCTGACAGTCAGCCATCACTCAAAATGATTCTCACATATACTGTTCTCTTATTCACCTCTAAGGCACAAAATGGACCTTGCTATCGTGATTTTACTCATTATAAAATATACTGTACATGAATGTGAATATGAATATAATGTGCATATAAAGCTGAAGATGCATAACTGGACCACAGTTTTAATATGGCGCCAGTCATCCTGCAGGCTATCACCAATACACAGACCTCTGCGGTGTCTTCATCTGACATCAGCAGCGACAGTTGGAGGGGTTTTTTTCGTGATGTTTGATGTGGGGATCAGGGAGCCCGCTGAAATGGTGACAGGGCCTCCCATGCCTTTACGTAGGCCATGCCATACCAAAGTATGGCACAGTTAGCACTGCCCTGCACGGGCCCCGCGACAGCATAGATCACTGCTTCAAAGGGCTTTCACCTTCCTGTCTCTGCGTCAAACACAAAAGGGTAGATTCAATCAAAAACACTTAGCTTCTTTAAAACCATATGCCATTCATTCAAAACAGACTTTACATCACAACATACAGCTCTTTTGGTGTTCTGTATTGCTTTGAAGACAAGCAAACATGTCCTTTGGAATGTGGGTTAAGTAGAACAATATATGACCTTAAAAAAATGTTTTGATTGAATTGCATATAACCTTAACAGATAAGTTTATCATGAGTATTAAGAGTATAGTATATTGTTATTGTACATATTTTATTACTTATTTAATACTATAAATGTATTCTTTCTGTTTTACAATAGAATGTAATTTGCTCTTAAAGAGAAATATATCCAAATATATCTGAATAGCATGTCTTTGAAGAGGGTACGTTCATTTGACTGGGTTATGGCCTAAGTACGTTTGATTGAATCTAGCCCATAGGCTTTTCTCATAGTTTTAGTGCAAAACAGCAGATTCAGTTTCACATACTCAAATATAAGTGTAAACCATAGAAACCATCAACAGCAAAAAAATGTTTTACCATAAAAGAGTACATTGCAGTTTATAATAAGAAGGTGTTAAAGTGCAGAAACCAGCAAAACAAACAAAAAAGAAGAGTTTGCATGTTTCGTAATGGTTAACCGGCAGGCCCTGATCAGTCACAGTGGAGTGGAGATTACTAAAATACAGGTTTGTAACCGCGGCAGACCGGTGCTTGCAGCAGACAGAGCCTGGGGTTGAGTCACTGGCAACCTGCAATGTGGGAGTCGTGGAGGGACCCAGGATTACAGAACGGGGGTGTGACACACGCTCTGCAATGTGGGCGCGCACACTCCCCACTTTCCTCTCTCTGACAGGAAAAGCTTTGCTGGCTGAATGCCATTTTTTACGCAAAACAGAGAGATCAAGCCGTTTCATTGACAAGTAAAAGACAAAAAAATAATAACTGATTTAAAAATAAGCAAGGCCTAAACTGAGAGTCGAGTCATGTTACTTTGATACAAAACATGAGCCACTCACATCTTAAATAAATCACACATACTTTGGTGAGGTACTTTTTGAGATTGCTGCATTTTGCTTGTAAAATATTTGAAATTAATTGTGAGCTGAAATTAAGGAAAATGGAGGTGCAGCGTTTGAGCAGGTCTGGGTAAGCCTGGAGGTGCAGCATTTGAGCAGGTCTGGGTAAGCCTGGAGGTGCAGCGTTTGAGCAGGTCTGGGTAAGCCTGGAGGTGCAGCGTTTGAGCAGGTCTGGGTAAGCCTGGAGGTGCAGCATTTGAGTAGGTCTGGGTAAGCCTGGAGGTGCAGCGTTTGAGCAGGTCTGGGTAAGCCTGGAGGTGCAGCGTTTGAGCAGGTCTGGGTAAGCCTGGAGGTGCAGCATTTGAGCAGGTCTGGGTAAGCCTGGAGGTGCAGCGTTTGAGCAGGTCTGGGTAAGCCTGGAGGTGCAGTGTTTGAGCATGTCTGGGTAAGCCTGGAGGTGCAGCGTTTGAGCAGGTCTGGGTAAGCCTGGAGGTGCAGCGTTTGAGCAGGTCTGAGTACAGTTGGAAGTGCAGTGTTTGAGCATGTCTGGGTAAGCCTGGAGGTGCAGCGTTTGAGTAGGTCTGGGTAAGCCTGGAGGTGCAGCGTTTGAGCAGGTCTGGGTAAGCCTGGAGGTGCAGCGTTTGAGCAGGTCTGGGTAAGCCTGGAGGTGCAGCGTTTGAGTAGGTCTGGGTAAGCCTGGAGGTGCAGCATTTGAGCAGGTCTGGGTAAGCCTGGAGGTGCAGCGTGTGAGCAGGTCTGGAAAGAGCCAGAGGCGTCGCAGTGGCCAGGGTTCCCCTCACAGCACCGGGGCCCGTGTCTCTGCGGCTCTTTATCAGAGCTGTCCACACAGCCCAGCCCGCAGTCACAGCGCCAGATAAAACAGGACCTTTGGCCCCGCCGACTTCCTCCCCGCTCCTTCGCAGGCCTTGGGGGCTGCGCAGCCATGGTCGCCGTGATCACCCCCTCCCCACCCCTACCCCCCAGGATCAGCCAAGGGGCAGGATACAGACCGCGTGTGCCAGCGGTACTTCACAGCACGCAATCAAGAGTCACCGGACGAGGAACCTCATGCACTCTGAATGCAAAGTGCTGTTTCTGTAGATAACCAGAGTGTCCTTTTCCCTTCTGCCGTCTCGCTGTGTTTTTGGAGGCAAGGGAGGGTGGGGGTGAATCCACCACAGTTTTTAAATGTTCCCTTTCCCTGACAAAAGCTACTTTTGCCCTTTGGAGGGAACGGAGCCGCACGTAAATTTTATTCAATCAGGAAATTCCCAGAGTTTATCGTCAGACACATTCAACCTTGACATCTTGCACACCCCCAACCCCACCTTCCACAAAGACACACACAAACACACACACACACACAGGCATGCAAAAATACACGCACACAAACACACATACACAGGCATGCAAAAATACACTCACACACACACACATACACACAAACACAGGCATGCAAAAGTACACATACACACACACACACACATACACCAAAACACAGGCATGCAAAAATACACACACACACACACACACACTTGATTCCAGGACCCTATCCTCTCAGGCACTTGTGAGGACGTCACGTTCTCTGTGTCCCGCAGTTGCTGCGGCTCTGCTCTGTGTCACGGGGAAAGAACCCAGCAGGGATCCTCCAAAGGAGGGACACTGCAGTGGGCACAGCACTGCCTGTGTGTTCTCCTCTCTAACGGGGTCCTGGCCATTCACAGCCCCCCTGCACTGGAGGGACACTGCAGTGGGTACAGCACTGCCTGTGTGTTCTCCTCTCTAACGGGGGCCTGGCCACTCACAGCCCCCCTGCTCTGGAGGGACACTGCGGTGGGTACAGCACTACCTGTGTGCTCTCCTCTCTAATGGGGGCCTG
>JAFBMS010000075.1:1475656-1560656 GCA_019788955.1 Albula glossodonta | reverse complement strand
TCGCGTTCACAAAATCCATATTGTTCCCATTACTCTCTGCCCTACAGTGAGACAGAAAAACATGAATGACTAATAACTAAAATGCAAAAAAAAAAAAACTGCGAAGAGGGTTATGTTTCCTAAACGCGAAAATAAAACAGTGACACAAAGCTCATAACAGAAAAAAATCATTCGTAAAGGCTGGATGAAGCTTAGTGTAGAAACAGAAGGAAGTAGAAGTGAAAAAGGCAGACTGTCTTCTCAGTTTTGCTGAAGTCTTAAGTCCTGATTGAGGTCATTAAACTTTTAACCTTGCGCAGTGTGTTGAAGACAATGTTTAATATAAGTTAGTTGAGTATATACAGGTACCATGTCATGTGTTAATATATAGATTGATAAGCATCTCAAAAATTCTTTGTCCTGCACAGAATGAATGTTTTGGCTTAAGACGTTTTTGAAAAGAACACTCCTGTCCTGTTTGCATTTTATTTTCACGCAAGTATAGCAGTCACATTATTTCAAAGTTTATGTGTATCTAAATAAATTATGTTGCACAATTCTGTTAACTCCAAAAAATACCTATTTATTAAAAAACACATAAAGATCCAGACCCCGATCCCTGACAAAGCTACAGAGGTTTTAGTTTTTAGTTTTTAGTAATAAACTTTTTATTTGAGTAAACAAATGTGGGTGACCCCAATTTCTGGTTATAGGAAGGAGACGTATGAAAAAAGTCATCTTCCACTTCTGAAGTGAAGCTATTTTTATTGTATGACTGTGAGGTGGATCTCAGTTCAGGTCCATCTCTGACCACATCCTGTCAGATCTCTCCACCACAAGCCTTCAGAATGCACACTTGATAATACGATAAAATGCAGAAAGCTATATCACAGTGAATTTTGATGAAAAATATAAACACACAATGAAAAGTACTTTGTCTAAAATGTATTTCTAAGGATCTCTGCTGTGACAAATATGAAGCATTTTAGCCTTTTTCTAACAGGGCAAGATCTTCACAAATGAGTGCATGCCACAGGTCGACAAGATGAACCTTACATGTGGTAAATTAAACGACATGCATGAACAGAGTACCATGTGACGTTTAAAAATGCAATGTGCACCTTGTGTAAACTGTTACGGTGAAGTTGTGGGTTTGAAAGCTGTGACTGGAGATGCCACTGCACAGGAAATAAGCAGAAAACACACGCATTTTTGGACATTTCACATGATTGCAATTCACATTTTTACCACACATTTTCCATATCTGCATATCATGTAATCTCATATTGTCACATTTGCTACACTGGTTTTCACATGTGCTTGGATGTTGACAGATGTTTCTTTTTGAAACTGATGTTATTTTTCCATTAGAGAACAAAAGCAAGGACACCTCTCTCAGAGTGAAGTGCCCTACATCAACACCGCTCTCTGAGTGAAGTGCCCTACATCAACGCCGCTCTCTGAGTGAAGTGCCCTACATCAACACCGCTCTCTGAGTTAAGTGCCCTACATCAACACTGCTCTCTGAGTGGAGTGCCCTATATCTACACTGCTCTCTGAGTGAAGTGCCCTACATCATCACTGCTCTCTGAGTGAAGCGCCCTCCATCATCACTGCTCTCTAAGTGAAGTGCCCTACATCAACACTGTACAAAATGCCCTTCAAGTCAGCTCCCTAATGCCCCAGCAAACAATTGCCCCTATTACATCACCTGGTAACATTGTTTTCACTTCTTTTGCCTGATGACAGGGGCAAGAGGAAGAGGCAGTGGAGCTGCAGGGACGGAGGGGTGACGCTTGTCCCATTCCACCTGGCCCCCCCTTCCCCTCTCAATGGATCATTCCAGTGTAGGTAAGTTAAGTGTTGGAACCTCCCAAGGGAGGTGTTTGGGAGGGGATGGTCCTGCCATTGCTTTGGCAACAGAAGAGATTATGACTGTCTTTTCAACCCATGAATTTTTAACATTCTTGGAGGGGGGGGGGGGTTGGGGAGGTTGGAGTGAATCGAGCTGGGGCTCAGTGGTGGGGAGGGGGGGGGAGGAGGAGGGGGATGGGGGCAAGGGTGTGTGGTGGTCAGTACTAGATTCTGGATTCAAGAGATTTATTTGTCACATGCATAATTGTACATGTACAACAGCAGTGAACTGGGGTTGCAACAACTCAAATAACTGTGCAAACAGCAAACTTAAGCAACAAAAATCAATATAATGAAAGTGTAAACAACGTGTAAGGGTGCTGAGCTGCAAAACGATGCAAAGTGCAAAATAAGTACAGGCTGTGAGCTGTGTGAGGTTTTAAGTGTTTATGGCCCATATGGCCCGTGGGAAGAAGCTCCTTCTCGGCCTCTCAGTCCTGGCCATGATGGAGCAGAGACCGCTGAAGGCGTTTGTTGAGGTTTCCAGCGCAGGTGCGGTGATGGAGAAGACCTTATAGAGCCGTACCCTGTACCGGGGGTGTGTTTGCTCCAAGCCTGTTCAGCTAAACACAGAAGAAATGATTCAAGTAATGTGACAGCATTTGACAGGGGACAGCTAAAGTGGAGCTGAATTAAACAAAAATGCCTAAATGAACTGTTAACGTTAATGCCAAGAGCCTTCTCAGGCTGGTGACATCGGTGATTTGTTCCGAAACCAAATTAGCTTACAAACCCTGCTTTTTTGTTTTGATGGCAATCTCCATCTCCTTCCGAATTATGATGAAAATGATTTTTATTTTAAATTCTGAAGAATCTTGTGAATAAACAAGCGCATTGTGGTTGGATTCAGGAAACGTTTTCAGTCAAGCTGCGACCACCTAGGCCACTAAAACTTGCAAAACTATCCTGGTTTCTGGTTTCAAAACGTTTTTGCTTTTGCTTTTGCACTTGTCAAAATGTACTGTGATTGGGAGGTAAATGAGCTCTACATGCAGGATGAGGTCTTTAACATCCTGAGAGCTGACAGCGAGACATGCCTCTCTTCATATCTGTGAAACCTGCAGCTCATACCGTGACACAGTGTGAAAGACACAAGCACACAGCACTCTGCCGCGCTTCGAAAGAGAGATCGCCGAGAGATTCTCTTTGTGACCAAGCTACCAAGTTCCCCTTTGGTATCCCTTATGTATTCATTTTACTTTTTGTTTCTTGCTTTTATTTATTCATTTGCTTTTATTTTTTATTATATATTTATTTTGGGTGGACGCTATGAACTACTAAAGTGAGGAACAGTGCGGCCCCTGCCGTGTCTTTGTCACCATTCTCTTTCCCCTCTCCTCCCCTCTCGCCGCATGCTGCATACCACACTACACTGACACATACCCCCAGCCCCCGTAAGGAGCTTTAGCGGATCACGCTAATAGAATAACATTTGATTGCATCATGGTGGTGCCAGGGCAGGAGGCTGATCCTGTATTAGCTGAATGGGGAGTTCCCCCCTGGACAGGCCCAGTGCGAGGCCTCTGTGTGGGGCCTCCGTGTGACTCACGTGGCTAGCCACATGCTGGGGAGGCTGGCGTTAGCCCTATGACTGGGTGTTTGGGTTCAAGCCGTGCTATTGCCAGCAACGGCTGGAGGTCTGCATTTGTGAGGCAATGATCGGCCCAGCCTTATGAGGGAATGATTGGTATCAAACTGGTTAATTTCACCTTTGTCACTAGCAGTGACTACTGATTGGCCTGGAGTCCTGGACTGCAAGTGTATGAACTGAGTATATGCTGACCTCATCATCCTCCGACAGCATAGGTAGCAAGTGTTTTCTCGGTGCATCCAGAGTGTGGTGAGGGCTAGTCGTTACAGGAATCTGAGGAGTCACATGACTCGCCAGCCTCCTCCTCCTGAGTAGGCAGGAAAGGGTTGCTGGGCGACGCCAAAAAGTTCAGCTCAGTTCATGGAGGGAGGGTGCTAGTGGGGATGGGGGGGTTGAGTTTGGATCATGGGGGCGGAGGGGAGAAGGTAAGGTAGGTTCCCTGGGCCCACACAGAGGAAAGGGGAGGGTAATGTATCCAAACCGCTAGCTTTGTACGGTAGATCAGACGAGAGTGCTGAACTTCCCAGGCCTCCAGAGGCCAGGATAAATGCCTTTAAATGTGCCTTTCGTAGCTCAAAGAAGCCTGTCAAACAGCTGCCCTTAATTCACAACTCCACAATCTCCCTATAACGAGTGGCTCCTAAATGAATAAACAGATAATGAATGAAAACAACATGCCTGAACAGGTTCTGCTCAGGGGTTATCAAAGCTGCCGCTCTGCCATCGCTATCTCAGAAGGCATGAATGACTGCCTATGTGCGGTTAGCTGCGCAGACTTCAGTCTGACCACAAATCAAGCTGATGGCTCTCAAACACCACAAGCATAAATAAGTATTAAACAGGCACCCAAATACCGCAGGCATAAACAGATATTAAACAGGTCTTGAAATGCGGCGTGAATAAACAGATATTGAACAGGGGACCAGTTGTGGCTGAGCTCCGGGGTTGAGCGAGGTAGGCTGTGGAGTCTCTAGGTCTGGAGCACCCACGTTCAGCCCGGAGCACGTTTAAAACACCAGAACGAGTCTTAGCCCTGCTGATAACAGGGATATCACAGATATAATAGTTCGCGGAGAGAACGCAGGAGCAGCCATGTCTCTGTGGCAAAACTCAAAATGCTGACGGTGGACTAACAGCCAGGATGGGTTTGTATCTGTGTTCTCTCCACACTAAGTTTAAAATCCTCTGCGTGAGCAATACTAAGCTTCTTTATGCTCAGCGATGAATAAACTTCGGCCCTGATTCAAGGCGACTCGTCGTACCCTGGCCATTCACCGCTAACATTCCAACATTTAGAGGCCCGCTACAATCACATTTACCTCCACGAGACGTACAGTAGCACAGAGATTTCAGACTTGATGCTTTTAGAAGTGTCCCACTACAAACATGAAATGTTCCGCATAGAATTCAATGGTGAAAGCGTTTTAAGCATGACCATATCTCCATATAAACCCAGTTCAGAAAGCTAAAGACTGTTACATGTGTGTACATGACCCAGTATAACCTGGAAATAATTTAAGAGCTCCTGCAGTTGTAGGAGAACATGTAGCTCAATGTAATGTAGAAACTCTTCACCAATGGAGAACTTCCTTCTCTTAACTCTGATTACTGATCTGAACAATATGCTCAGGTTTAAGTGCTGTACTCTTCTAATGTAATCCCTCTCCAACAAAACAATAATATCATGCTCCAATCCCAGTACAGTTTATAAGATAAACACCCCCGGATTACCGGGTCCTACCCTAATTTACTGGCAAACAGCTTTTATTTGTGGTCGCATTCCTCAGCAGTTTCATTACACGATGCTAGGGGCTTATGAGGTCAATTACAAATCTTTTTCTGTGGCTAAAACGAATTCCCATGGATGGACTGGCTGGTGTTTTAATTGCGCTCCGGCCTGGGACAGCTGTGACTGGGTTCGAGGTCATGATTCAGAGGTGTGATTCAGGTGTTAGGTATGATTCAGAGCAACTAAACCAGAAATGTAACACATTTAAAAAAAGCAAAGAGAAGAACCGCTGAGAGCGTCATCTCTGACCCATGTTAGCTGGAGAGAAAGGGGCAAGCACGCGCGCTCGATGCTTTTCAGTGCGTAGAAGTCTTCATGTGGCTATCAGAGGGTTGTGTGTTTGTGTTTGCACACGGGTAGTTTGTGTGTGTGTGTGACATCTGGGTCTCAGTGCCACAGGCACTGAGGTCCGCCTTGAAAAAGAGACGTAATCTCTGTGGGGTTTCTTAGTAAAATACATGACACATAAAATAATAAAGTTACTGAAAAATGCATCAGGACCTGAGTTCATGGGGTGTCTGAGAGTGTAGGAGTGCTGATCTCAGACTAGGTTTCCTCTCTCTGTGTCCCAGCCTAATCCATTATGAATCACAATGGAAACCTGATCCCAGATCAGTCCTCTGCTATGCTTTATGGATGTGGGCCCTGAACTGTCCCCTGTGTGACCTCCGTAATGTCCCTGCATCCCACGCCCGTTTTACACCTGGAGGTCAGGAAGCATCTGCACCGTTTTATTCCCCTTATTTATAGATGTGCCTTACACAGCGGCCGTCTGAGGACTGTCTGTGCGTTACACAGCGGCCGTGTGAGGACTGTCTGTGCGTTACACAGCGGCCGAGTGAGGACTGTCTGTGCGTTACACAGCGGCCGTCTGAGGACTGTCTGTGCGTGACACAGCGGCCGTGTGAAGACTGTCTGTGCGTTACACAGCGGCCGTGTGAGGACTGTCTGTCCCGAACCGCTCTGCTGCAAGCTGCAAACACACACACATACACACATGCACACACTCACACACACATAAACATACATACACACACACATACACACACACTCATGTACACACATACACACACTCATACAAGCACACACATATATACAAACACACACACATACGTGCATGCACACACACACACACACACACACACACACACAATCCCTTTGCAGTTTCAACAATATAGCCATAGAGAACCCACTGTTCGTTTTCTGCCAGGCATCTATTAGCCAAGATTGTTCCTCCGTTAATATCAGACAAATCCAGGTGACTGCTCACTCAGTGATGGACGGCGTGTGAAATTATGGTTTCTCTCAGGCAGGGTGTTCTCTTTAGTCCATCCAGGGTTACTGTACTTTACTCCACTTCAGAGTTACAGAGTGGCTATACAGCTAACCAAAGGGATCATCTCCTTCTCCTGGCATGTCTGTGTTGTTTTCTGCTCACAAACAAAACCTCCTTTTGGATGGATTTTACATTTCAGATCATTTTAGTCTGAAATAGGTTCATTTAATAACATGCTCAGCAATAGAATTGTCTTTTGAAAGTAATAAGTAAAAAAAAGTCTGAATAAAAAAGAAGACTGTGAGCATGGATGCAGTGCCAGTCAATGTTCTTTACTAAACTTCCATGCTGTTGGAAGTCAGAACAGAGTTGTGTGCTATATATTCTAGCTTACTGTGTGTTGTGTGAAACTTGATCCTCTCCTACCTACACTTACTGGATTCAGAGCATAAAGGAAAAGGTTAAAGTATATTTCCATTTATATATATGCTCAGAAACGCCTATACACTGCACACACACTTTGAATGTGTCCTGCTTCAGTCAACAAGGTCATGAACCCAGCTAAAGCAGCTCTCCAGAAAGGGAACTCTGATATCGGCTCAAGGAATGTCTGTCTCGTTTCAGACTGCATCAGCTTTAATACTTGTAACTTTCAGAGTCTCTTTCCATTTTGCAAGGTCAGAACAACTTTGCTGTCTCTCTGTCTGCAAGCTCTCCTCAAAACTTACTTATACGCAAAGTACCTCAAAAAACATGCTATTTAAAAATATTCCTCTGAACGATATACAGCTTTATAACATATAATTCTCTTTTCTCTCATCCAAGAACAAAATTAGTCTGTCAGAAAAAAAGTACTTATCTTGTCAGTTGTCACCACCCGCTTGCAAGCACGACGAATAAAGCTATGTATCCTTCTTACATACAGCAAATTTAAGTGGTTGTTTTGTCCTTGAAATAATTTCATTTTCTTCTTTTTTTCTCTCTTGGAAGGGATTAAATTCACCCTGCCAAAGAGAATCAAAATGTCATGAAGTTATGTACATGTTAGTTTCTTTTGGCCTTTGCTTAATTACATAACTTGGCAGAGTAACATTTTCGGAGAGGAACCCAAGGAAAACGGTATCAAAGATGGAGCTTGCTAAACAAAGACATCCATATCATCTTAATTAGAACAGATAGGCACCATGTGGTGTGGAACAGAGGAGCTGCACTCACTTCTCTTCTCACAATTACACTAAAAGCCCAAAAACGAGGAGGAAAAAAAACGCTACTGTGTTTTTGAAACGGTTCCATGTGTGTAAGATGCAGAATGACTATGAACGCAAATCCACATGTGGGAGACACACACACACACATACACACACACACACACATGCACACACATACACACACGCATGCACACACACACGCAGATACACACACACACACATGCACACACACACACACATGCACACACACACACACACACACACACACATATGCACACACATGCAGATAGACGCAGGCACACACATACACACACAGATTATATAGACTGTCCAGACACCCAACTCCAGTCGAATTGATGTGTCTTGGAGTGAATCTAGCGCTAAATTAGGGCACAGAGGATCTCTCGTGATAGTATACTTTGCCACGCCCTTTCCTGAATATTCACAAGTCACATTAACATTCTTTTTATTTTTTCTTTGAACAGCAGAGAGGCAGAGTGCAAAGTTTTGGAGATGATTATTTCTAAGGCAGCCCTGCCTTGTAGATGGTAAGGTTGTGAGTGTTTGTCTTTCAAAGGCTGTGGAGCTCAAGCACTGTAGAGAAGAAAGTGAATGTAGTGAATGGAAAGCTGGTTTTGAGCTCTTGTATCTGGCTACATTTGTACATTTTTTAACTCTGGTATGGCTTGTATTAGATCTGCACAATAACTTGTGAAATTGAATGCTTAAGCGGTCCTCCTCGGACAGGATATACTGACCTCTGTCGTCAAGGAAGTCCTTCTTTTGCAGTAGCCAACACAGCTCCAGCTCCGCCTTTTTAAAACAACCAATCACAACAAAGGAAGGGCTGCTTTTCACCCCCATCTTTTCCCTGGCACTGCACAGCGCCCCCTATAGCTGGCCTACCTGCACTGCACCTCTCATGGTGGCAGCTGTCACATGGTGGTGTAACAGCCAAAAAATTATTTTTATTGAGCAAGAAACTGTTATATTGTTACAAGTATATGTAATGCTTGGCTATAGTTTTGTACTGTTATTGTGAGTTTAACAGATCAATCAATACTACTGCATAAATAAACACACATCACCCTTGTGCACTTATTGAGTTAGCCTAGTGTGTGTGTGTGTGTGTGTGTGTGTGTGTGTGTGTGTGCTATAGCTATAGATATATACAGTGCTGTCCATAATGTTTGGGATAAAGACACATGATTTCCTTGATACTGTGCTGTACTTCACAATTTTAGATTTTCATTCAAACAATTCACATGTGGCTAAAGCGCAGATTCTCAGTTTTTATTAAAGGATATTGTATATATGTCTCTCTATCTCTGTGGGATCCACAGATAAAATAGATACAGAGAACTTTGAATAAGGCAGAAGGGAGGGAACTGAGAGGGCTATGTTCTTGTGTTTCTTTGAGGAATCCACTGAAATGCAAACAGACATGAGGAAAAATGTTTCATAGAAAAAGAAATGACTTTTTGAGCAGACAGTTTCTATGTGCTCTGAATGAGTGTGTTCTCTCTCTTGCTCTCTCTCTCTTTCTCTCCCTCCCTCTCTCTCTCTCCCTCTTTCTCACTCTTTCCCTTCTGATGTGTGCTTTTCGTTTCTCAGAGATCTGGGTGAGCTCTCTGCATTGCCCTGCTACGCTCTCATCTCAGTACCCCCAGCAGGCGAGAAGCTGTCGGAGCCTGTATGCTTTTGCAGAGGAAGTTTCAAACGCAGCGCATAGTCCTAAGAATATCAGCCTGTTAGACTGTATGTGCATATGTTCACATATGAGGGAATGCAGACAGTACAGTGGTACTGAGTAAAACTGACTTATTTCTCTCTATATATGTACTACATTCTTTTTACATAGGGATCTTTAAATATCCACCTTTACATCACTACTTTGCCTAATGTCTGCTGCGCTGTCCTAAAGTCCAGGAATATTCTCTGCGAATGCTGAATTCTGCTGTGCGATGTTTATTCTCTCCATCTGAAAGACAGGATTTCACACACAGACACATGCATGCATACACCTACACACACACACACACACACACACACACACGTACACAAACATACAGGTGCACAAATGCATGCATGCATGTCACCCACACACATACACACACACGCAGACACACACACACACGTGCACACACACCAGCTGCAGTGAGCCATCTGCTGTCAAACCTCACTCTCTGTGCAGTTTCCATGCACTGGTACAATTCTTACGTTCCACATCACTTAACCTGCGTCAGATACAACTCCACTGAGGACGCAACATAAACAACCATTCCCATGCAAATGGCCTTTGCGCAAGGTGATGGAGTCCTTGCAAAAGGAGCAATACTCATTCCAGCCATGTCCCTGTATTCATCTCAGTGTGTATATTTATCGATCCCCTCCGTCGGATGATTGGGACTTAGCATTGCAAACTATAGCGCACATGCATATGTATGCACAAAGAAAGTTGCAGTGTTTGCATGTTGCAGTGGTTCTTGCAGCCAGACGGTAAGTGGCAGGGAGGCTCGCGCTCAGCCTTGGGGTCCTGTTCAGACCTCTGTTCCGTCAGAATTACCCCCCCGATGGAGCCCGTTCAGAGGGCCAGATAAGGCTAATTGGTTCCTCTGATAATGTCAACATGTTAATTCAGCACATTTCTCTGCCACTTACACTGCTACTTTAGGCCTTCTCCGAGAAGTGGCATGGAGATTTTTAGAGTTATCTAACTACATATGTTTCCATAAGATACACACACACGTACACACACACACACACACTCCACTGTATTATTATTTGAGCAATTCTCTGCATGGAGGAAAGCGAATTTAACTTATTCCATTATGAGGTTTTTTTTTTTCATGGCTCAATTGCCAGTGTATGTTACCTGCCACACCTGTATCCATTACCTGTATCCATTAATGTAATAATGTCATTCAGTCAGTCAGAGTGCAGAGGGTCTTACGTTCTCTGCATTCAGAGGCACAAAGGCCCCTGTGAATGGCTATGAATGACTATACTACATTAGAGAACAAGACTACACTGATAACAATGACTGTCCTTGGCTTTTCAGTGGAGATGTCAATGTGTTCGAGTCACCAGAGTGCACTGATTACATAGTGACGATTCATTTGAACCAAACTTGGTGGGAGGAGCTATTGCATAGTACCAGTGAGTGGACCAATCACTGAACTGGCTGTGGAAAGAAAAAAAAAAAACATTTCTGATTGGTTCAAACAAGACAATTACAGCAGAGTGTAACTGCACAATTTCCACCACCATCTGGCTTTCTTTGCTCATTTTTATTGATGCATAACCAGCTTAAAAAAGGAAACCGTTTAATCAGGTGGCAATGCAGTGTCACTCTGCCAAGAGGACCAGCTTTATCCCTTCTACACGAGCATGCCCAGTCTTATATCATATATGCTTGTGTTCGTGGTGTTCCATGTTTGACTGAGGAAAGGGAGAACAGTGCTGAGTTTGCTGAAATGCTCAGCATGCTGTATCAATACAAATTGAGCCTCTGTGAAGTCCACTACGGTACAGGTTAAGGGTGTGGTTTTGGCTCTAGTTCACTTTACAGTTAGTCAGTTAGCAGGCAAATTTGTATCAGTTCAAAATTCAAATAATACAGTGTAATAAATGTGTTTGCTCCACATGCAAGGTCAGTTAACAGTGTTTTGAATAACAGTGTTTCGCAGTGGAAATGTGAAACTTCCTAATGTAGGCTAAATGGCTGAGAGCCTGCCTGTTTCAAATTCAACATTTAAAAATAACCATGGATAATGATAAAGAGGGACTTTCATTCCTGACTTAAACAGAAAACCAAGGTCTGTTTTCATAATAACAAAACATTTTAGGGACAACTGCACTGGGTTTGTCACTTATTTCTAGTTGGCGTTTGTTATTGTTGTGTGTTTTCTTAATAAAGGATATTCCCCTTCAGAAATTTCCCTTATTATTTGTCAAATACTACTAATACTATGACAACTACTATCTTTATTATTATTATTATTATTCGTTCTTTTTTTCGTTCGCTATTTTTATTGTAGTAAAAGTGCTGTGTTTTGCTTCTTGCTGTTGGTTTTAGAAAACGTGTTTAATTAAAGAAAAACATGGTGAAAAGTCTGTTTGGAGGGTAACTCAGAACAGATGTGGTGTGTGATACTTGCAGGCTGCTGGTGTCTTGTGGTTTGTGGCTGCCCTTGCTTTTTAATTGCAGAGTTGCCAATCTCAGCAGGGCTAAAATGAGGCGAGCATAACTTCTGAAGAAAGACACAACATGTTCTAAGAATGGCATGCAGTGCCAGTTAATAAGCCTTTAATAAAATGAAAGCAGAACACCAGATTTTATCCCGTATTATTAATATGGTATGTATCACAGAAAAAAAAACATTTTTTCATCACACATTGTATTGAAAACTGTAAGAATGGAGCAGAAAGGAGTTGTACCTTGGCACTGGAAAAAGGTTATTTGTGTGAGTTAAACAGGTCACTAATGTACATGCACTGGGGGCAATCCACTCCTCTCTAGGGTTCACTCACTGTCAGTAACAGAACTACATATCCTGACTCTCCATGGACTTCAAGTCCCAGAATGCAACACATGCCAATCCACTTCCATTAAAAGATAACATGGCCAACAAGTTATAACAAAGAGTTAAATGTTTAAATACCTCAGTGTGGATGCTGGGGGAGAAATCTGGCCACGTCTGTGAGAGGAAAGTAGCAGTGTTTTTCTAATCGACTGTTTGTCATTAATGCAGTTTGGGGGGGGGGGGGGGTTCATGAGTACAGCTGTCAAATGCAGATGGTGAGGTGTTTGAAATATTCAGAGATTTTACTGGATCATTTATTCACTAATCATAAAACTGTTAACACTCCCTAATAGCCAAACAAGCTGTGTGCCAGAGGCTTGTTTCGGCTCCAACACATGCTACACTTTTGTTGTTCTCCTCACATAGCGTTGGAGTGGGCTTTGTCTATGGAAATGTGTCCCTACGGTGCATTCATTTTCTGGCAAAACATGTCTTGCATATCTCAACATCTGTTACCATGACAAAACGAATCTGGTCGCTGTAGTAACACCAAATACTTTGTAGGTGCTGATGGTGGAGTGGGGGGCATGGGGGAGGCGGACAAGCAAGACATTGGCCCGATTATTTAAAGTGATACACACCTCACATCACCACAAAACAGACATACATTTAAAAGCTTGCCTGCATTTTGCTACATATAAATGAAATCACAACTGAAACTGTGCATGTGCAGAAGGTATAAGTTACTGCATGCTTTTAAATGAACATGTGTATGGTACATAAATGTGTACCATCGGGGAATAGTGAGAGGATTGATATGATATTGGCCTCATTTTCTTCCTCTTGCACCCCCTAAGAGACGGACCGGTTCGAACGAAAGAATGTAGTTCCCAAAGCCTGTCCATCGCCCGGCTTAAAGTTGGCCCCGTGGGCCGAATGGCCAGTAACAAAAGCCTGTTTCTGTGAGTCTGCTGACTCAGCGGTCTGCCCCGCTAACAATGGGAAGGGCTGTGGCGTGATGCCGGCAGGTTTGGCCACCGACACCCAAAAGACCCCCTCTCCTTATCTGCGCTTTTTATATATATATATATACAGTCAAGCCCGAAATTATTAATACCCCTGACAAATTTTGACATGCCAATTTTTGTTCAAATGTAAATAAAAGCTGAGAAATATTTTTTCCACAATGATGCCTCTTGTACATCGTCTTATTATCTTTCTGGGAGAAGCCTGTGTCATTTCCAATCAAGAAAAAACTTGCTGGTTGAATAAAAGTAACTTTAAGTCAAAATTTGCCAGGGGTATGAATAATTTTGGGCTTGACTGTATATATATATATATATATATCTGCATATTACATATGATATCCAACTCTCCTTATGATAAATACATGCTGTGATCACCAGATGTTGTTTTAACACTGATTTTTATTAACAAGTTCACAGGAGGCAATTACTCTCTAAGTGTCATGACAACGTTTTTCTTGTTTTTATTTATTTATTTTTTTCCTCCGGTGTACGTCCGCAAAGCACTCCAATTAATGGGGGTTCTGTTCCGGTGGATGGTTCCACAGTGTTAAGCAGCGTGTAAAAACACATCATTGCGTATGTAATTACAGACGGAGGCGAAACTGCAGAAGCACATCCGTCTTCTGTTAAAATACTAAGGCCGGGGCATCGCTGGGGCTTCTATGACTTTGAATTTCATTTGAAGAGTCATTTATTTCAAAGCATTAACTTCCCCCTGACGAGCGGGCGCTGATGTGCGCTCTGGTTTTAAATGAGCTAATTTACGCAGAATCGCACTCACTACACACCAGCACATTAATACTCTTCAAGAATTCACTTTCAACGATGGCAGTGCATTTTTTTTGCGATGCCCAGAAACAATCCACCAGTTTGTTTTTAAGATGGCGCCAAGCAAAGCCAGCTGTGCCAAAAGGTTTTTTAAAAAAAAAAAAAAAAAAAAAAAAAAAAAACAATAATTTCTTGGATTTTTTTCTTTTTCAGCAAATTTTATGCCAGGATCTGCTCACACAACATCTTTGATCAGTTCAGAAAACCTTGTGCAAGCTCGGGCATCGTGCTAAGCTGTCACAGCACTGGAGGTCAGCAGCACTTACAAAATCAGCTCAGGCAGACTGCAATCCCCCCACTGGCCATAGGTGGCGCTCTTGCAGAAAGGCTGAAACCCTCACTCCTTAAGGGCATTATGGGAAATGATACTCCACCTTTGGTGGGTGCCTAGCACAGCCAGCAGTGCAACATCCTGGACTCATTTCCAAAATCTGGGATATCGATTTAATCTAAGAGTTACACCATACAGCCTCCTCAGTTATGAGCACTGTACATTTATACGGCAGATGTAGCATAGAAAAAAAAAACTGATGTAGCTGTCAAATTAAAGCTGTCTCTCCAAGAGCTCCTGCCAGCAAATACTATATTCTAGTCAATCCATGTGTTTACAAGTGATGGACGCCGTAGACAAAGAGGCTTGAATTGAGTTGAGGCAGGGGGAAAGCAAATGGCACTTGACAGCGCTTGCTTTGGATGGGCACGTGTGCCTGTCTGCACTCTGCAGGACTGATGAGAATGCTGCAGTATAGAGGCAGACCTGCAGATGAGAATGGGCAGTCCAAACTGGGAGAAAAAGAAAACAAAAATCAGGAGAAAATATTGGTCAAAATATCCGTCCTGGCAGATTAATGTGCAAAATTGATTCACAGGTTCTGAAAACAATCAATGAAAATAAACAAAGTCAATGTCTTTACATAATAATAATAATAATAATAATAATAATAATAATAATAATAATAATAATAACAATAATAATAATCTCACTTTAAAGTTTTGAATGTGAAAATGGTATGGACTGTAATGCCAAATCAGAGAGAGACTTTTTTTTTAAATAAGGCAAACAGCAGTGTAAAAACTACCACTGCTCTAAACCTTCTCCAATAATATTTTTTCTGAAGTTCTTTTTCATTGGAGGCTCCACAAAAGGAATAGATACAGATAACTGGGAATACAGCTTGGAACTGAAAGAGTAATGTTCTTGTCTTTCCTCGAGGAGTCCACAGAAATACAAAGGAACGCAGGGGAAAAAAAATGTTTCACAGAAAAAGAAATGACTTTTTTAAAAAAGTTTCACTGTCTCTCACTCTCTCTCTCTCTCTCTCTCCCTCCTCAGTTCAGTTCAGATGTGAATTCCAATATTCTTTTTTTGCCTGATGAGAGAATCTTGAGTTGCTAAAGCATTAATACACATCAGTGATCAACACAAATGATATAAACTTAGACACAACACAAAATCCACCTCATTATAAACATTAACTCTCTCTCTCGCTCATTTTTTTTTTCAAATAAAATGCTTTACTGGCATGACATATATTGAAACACATATTGCCAAAGCATACAATATAACAATTCTGTCTCTCTCTCTCTCCCTCTCTCTGGGTGTAATTGAATGTTCTGATAATACCTTGTGCTTGCCCATGATATTCTGCCTGTGGCTGTGCAGCTCCTTCAGCACCTCCTGCTTTTATACTCTTCATATGTAATGGAAATAAAGGACTGCTGGCTCAATACATCGATCCATGGTCCTCAGGTATACAGAAGGAGCGTGTCTCTCTATATGAGAGGCACCCTCACCCTAATTCTCTGATCCGGGACAATCTGTGCATCCAAAGCATTGTTGACACTGGGGTGAACCCTGCTGGAGGCCATCATGGCACCCTATGTCTGCTGTACTGCTTAAAGGGATAGCTCATCCAGACTGAATTTTTCTGCCGTATGTCATATAGATGACTGCATAGAGCAACACAGATGACCACTGTAATGTTAGCATTGCTAGCATGTGCTGGGTGCGGCAAATGAGAACCTTGTTCATCATCAACACTCATCACTGCCGGTCTATAGATTACTTGCAGGTTATGTAATATATGACAGAAATATGTAATGAAGGTGAGCTGTCCATTTAAAAAGGTCTTTGCCACCATAATATGTTAAAAGGGTTTGAAAAACTCTCACGCACACCCTGGCTGGAGAGTGTTAAATTCATCTCTGGATTTTGGTGACAGAGTGTGCGGACAGAGGAAGTGACAGGCCCCTGTTTTCTGGAGCATGCTCAGTAAGACTGAAACCATAGAAACCCACAAGGCAAAGAGGGGTTTTGGACCTGCAATGGAGAGGCTGCTAGTCCACAGCATGAAAACAATTTTTAGGATGAATGAATATCACAAACCTAAAGACACAGGTCCAATTCTACCTTGTCGTAGGCAGAAGCAATTCTATTATAGAATGGAAAGAACACAAAAAAAAAAATAACGCAAGGTGACAGAAATCAGACCGACCTGATAAAGACAGCGCAGGTCACACTAGTATGGGTTTTGTAGGTAAACCACTAGAAGCACTGAGGTGTTTGGGTACACTCATTTCTTACGCTAGCGGTTTGCTGTGGAGGCGTTTGAGCATTTCTGCATGCACTCAGGTAGGTGACGGGCCAAACTAAAGGTACGTCATCACGCGTTATCACGAATAATCTGTGTTCTGGATGGATCGTTTAGATCTGGTTTTAACGAGAAGAACAGCAGACATGAATTTGGATTACATGCACTGACAAGCCATTTCTCTTTAGCTGGTATTAAGGGATACTCCTTAGGGATTGTGCCGGTCCATTCCTCTCTTGTATTTCCTGCGACCGCTGTAAGTGAGCTGGAAGGCGGTTCAGACAGCGCGAGCACGCTGCTTATGGGATTGCAGGCTCGATCATTAGTGACTCTCTTTCATGGTTTGACGTTTCCAGCGCTAAGCATGGCCAAAGGATTTACTGTCGCTGTTGTGGGAATTGAAGTCAGTATTTGTCAGCTGGAGGACCTCTCTGTTGAGCAGAGTAAGCCTTTGAAAGGCATGGCCCTACGCATACAAATAACGCCCGAGACCTTGTAACATGCCATACTGCTGAGAACCGATGCTGCATTCCCTCTGCACAAAATTAATACTGAAATTTCTGAGCTCACAAATTTCATGAATCTATTTTTCAATGTTCTGGGCCTCTTAAAGGCAACAAAAAACAAACAAAGAAATGAATGTTTAAATAATTAAATACACTATGAAGATCATGACACATATACTGGAAAGCAAAGAAAATCCTACAGATATAGGGCCATGCTTTTAATTATCACTACACATTCCACTTGGCCACGTCTCTATGCTGTTGTGTAAGGCCAGTCTAATGTGGGCCAGTGCATTCCACAGTGTTACACTAGCAGGAGTCACAGACAGTGACTCAGTGATTCACTGCACTGAACGCACTGTAAGGCATGGTAATTGTGAGAGCTGGAATGTAGCACATATTTCCCATAGTTTCAGAGGCCATGTAGAGGCTTCTGCCAGAGAGACTGGGGTCTGCTGGGGTAAAAATGAGAAGTACTTTAATTGTGCATGCTGAACACACACACACATACATATGCACACGTGCATACACAGATAGACTCACACACATACATATGCACACATGCATACACAGATAGACTCACACACATACATATGCACACATGCATACACAGATAGACTCACACACATACATATGCACACGTGCACACACAGATAGACTCACACACATACATATGCACACATGCATACACAGATAGACTCACACACATACATATGCACACATGCACACACAGATAGACTCACACACATACATATGCACACATGCATACACAGATAGACTCACACACATACATATGCACACATGCACACACAGATAGACTCACACACATACATATGCACACGTGCACACACAGATAGACTCACACACATACATATGCACACATGCATACACAGATAGACTCACACACATACATATGCACACGTGCACACACAGATAGACTCACACACATACATATGCACACATGCATACACAGATAGACTCACACACATACATATGCACACATGCACACACAGATAGACTCACACACATACATATGCACACGTGCACACACAGATAGACTCACACACATACATATGCACACATGCATACACAGATAGACTCACACACATACATATGCACACGTGCACACACAGATAGACTCACACACATACATATGCACACATGCATACACAGATAGACTCACACACATACATATGCACACATGCATACACAGATAGACTCACACACATACATATGCACACGTGCACACACAGATAGACTCACACACATACATATGCACACATGCATACACAGATAGACTCACACACATACATATGCACACGTGCACACACAGATAGACTCACACACATACATATGCACACATGCATACACAGATAGACTCACACACATACATATGCACACATGCACACACAGATAGACTCACACACATACATATGCACACATGCACACACAGATAGACTCACACACATACATATGCACACATGCATACACAGATAGACTCACACACATACATATGCACACGTGCACACACAGATAGACTCACACACATACATATGCACACATGCATACACAGATAGACTCACACACATACATATGCACACGTGCACACACAGATAGACTCACACACATACATATGCACACATGCATACACAGATAGACTCACACACATACATATGCACACATGCATACACAGATAGACTCACACACATACATTTGCACACAAACAGAGAATATCCAAGGGAAAGATGGTAAATTCACTTAGTGGATACTTAATATTATACTTTTCTTAAACATTTATAATAAAGCATGTATTGTTATCTGTTATTAATACATTGTAAAATAGTAACAATTTTTTTTCTCATTTCTTGAAAAGCCTTTTAGGAGATACAAAGTTTTGTTACTTCAACAACTACATGAATATCTATTCTTACCTTGACAAATGAGATGAAGTTATAACATGCTTACTGTTGTGTATTTTTTTAAACAGTGTGTGGTGGAAATGCAGAGGATTTTTCACACTTCACTGCATTCGCACAGGAACGCCTCAGCGAATGCCTCAGAACATTGTGTCTTACTCCAGTTTAAAATGAAACTAAAATCATTTTTATTTTTGGGAATGGTCATTCAGGCTCATTTTATCAGGAATGTTAGCAATGTTAAACACATCCACCGTTAAAGCTCTTTCATATGGGGCGTCCTTCTTTGCCGCATCCTCCACGATGTTTTTGCTGACTGAATGAATGTTCAGGGGATGTGATGAGCACATCTGTATGCAAAATGCCTGAAAAGTTTGATTGCTTTGTTTGACAGAATTTATTTCACTTATTGGAACAGTAAAGTGATCACGTTGAATGTTTTGGGAACATTCTTGTCATAATATTTTCCCATTTAAAAGTCTGTTTTGGCTTTGTGCTAACAAGCAGAGGCTCACAGAAACTGTGGGCTGGAGGCTCATACATTTTGGGAATCGCTCCGCTAGGTTACTGTGTGGATCCAGAGATGCACATAGTGTCACTTCCCTGCATTTTAATGCATCAGGTTCCACAGTAGTGGGCCAAAGGCTGATCTCAGAACAGCAGAGGTGCACAGAAATAAACTTCAATTCAATTCAGCTCAGTTCAATTCAGTTCAGTTTTATTTGTGTAAGCGTGTTTTCCAAGAGCATTATCACAAATCAACTTTACAACATAGACCCTGGGCCTGAGAGCCAGGAAAACAGGTCCAGAGCAACAGAAACCACCCCCCAGCTAAAAGTAAGGAACCCTGAGCAGAACCCAGCTCAGAAGGGGAGCCCGTCCGCCTCTGGGCAGCGCAGGGCAGTCTTATTGAGTCTGCTATAATCCATTGCTATATTCTCTGAGCTACATACAGCTGAGAGGGTATAGCTGCCTGCTAATAAAAAATACAAACTTCAGGATATTCCTTACTTTTGGAGAGAAAGTAAAAATAAAACAGAATATTGTGCTTTTCGTTGAGTATATAAGGCGTGAACCGCAAGCCAGTGTTAGGGCTTTTTGGATGACTGATTTTCTGAAATTTCACCTGGGGAAATACCCGAATGAACCTGTAGTTATTGTAGCGTACAATCTCCTAATATGATATCATTCGCTGAGGAACGTCGGCGATGGTTGTTAATTGTTTCAATTCCTCTTCAGCGCTGTGGAACGCAGAACAGTTTCCAGAGAAGGGGCTGTTCAAAGGCAGCCGGGGTGGCTGGGAAATGTGAAAGTAAGACCCCAGGGAAAGTGTTTGGTTGACCGCATTTGCATATGAGCATAGCCTGGGACGCGCGCTCATTTTTCTCACTGAGCAGCCCTGGTTTCCTTCAAGGTGTGCACATCTATAATCCTAATTCACACTTCAAACCCACGAGTGTAAAACAACTGTCAGCATAAAATCAGTTCCCCCGGGAGACAACTTAGGTCTTCCTGCCATTTATTTTATGGCAACCGTATCTAGCAAGTTTGTCTCGCAAGTTTGTCTGAGAGCACAATCCTTGTATAAAACACATTTCAGGGTAGATTATGTTTCATGGAAGCCATGTGAATACAAATATGAAGCACAATTGTAGAAACACAAATTGTTTTCATGAAAGTAGAAACAGATTTATCATTACATTGCAGAGGAACATTCCGGCACTCTTAATGCACTGAGCTTCACCTCCCTCAATTACTGGCCCTCTTCCTTACTTGTCCTCATGAAAATTTAATTGCCCATTTAAAATAAACAGGTCCAGCCACTGCTAAGTGTGTAGCCCTGATTCAGAGTGAAAGCTGGCTCTTTGCAGATTGAGATTGCAGCAGCAGAGAGCTAAGTTATGATCAGTAGTTACCCACTGAAGCCGTGCGTTAGCTACAGACTGTTAGACTCTCCTACCTCTCAGAGTCATGGAGAGTTCAAATCTTCACATTATGGCAAACTGCAAAGGACGTCGTATGGATTTTGAAGCTCCAGAAGCACATCCTAAAATGGTCTTTTATTCATGAAATTCAAAAGTTTGAATCAGTGTGTATGTGCTAGTAGAGCTAGGTATTATGGAACAGCTACTACTAAAAACTCTTCAGAGTTCACTCCTGTCATATTGTAGTGTAGATATTCACTTAATATGCAGTATATTTTCTAATAAAATGGTAATACCAAAGTGATAAAAAGAAAAAAAGACAATGAAAGTGAGAAATGCCCATCAAGTTCCCAGCATGCAGTGGGGTTATTTCAAAACAGTATGTGTGTAAAACATAAAAAAGGGGGAAAAAGAATTGAACACTTTGCAAGTCTTGGCTTTTGTTGCTTTGTACTCTATAAAGTTTTATTCTCACGCCTGCACCCACAAACATGTTTGGATAAACTTGTGAACTGTGCATAATTCCCGGAATATTTTTCTGCAGATCGTGTGTGAAGTTCAATGTGAGAGAGCCCCAGGTCGTGGATAGAGGATGCATTGACAGATAGCAGAGGTTCCTTTGGTGAGATCTGGACAGAGTATCCAGACTGTGGGAGAATTGCCAGAGGCAGAGCACAGGGTTTGCAGAGGAGAGCATAGCATCGCTAAACAGCATCGCTAAACGCCGGCCGATTAGCCGTCATTCTTTTTTGCTCTTTCTCTCAAAGTAAAGACAGATGATTCGCCACTCTTCACCCTCGTTTGAGAGCTCTGTGCGAATCAGTGCGCAGGTGCTAACCTTCAGCGCAGTCCGCTAGCAGCTTACACAGCTCAAAACACAACGCTTAAAAAAAAAAAAAAACTTCACAATATGCTCACACACTTCTATTTTGGTTTCTAACTACATGACCGGGATCAGAAAAAATAGTTTCCTGAAGAAAGCATTCTTTGCTTCTTAATTGACAGCACTCACAGTGAGCTGTACAATTTCAAACACTGTACTTACATGGTTATAATATGTTTATCTCTTATGAAAGTCATGGGCTACGTATGCATATTTAGGGACAAGAGAAAATTTTTGCAAAATTGCCTAATAATCGTGCTGAAAAATGCTATTAGAATGGTGTATTGTGGGGATGTTGATTCCCTGCCTCCTTTACATACTCCGTATTTTTAGCTGCAGGATCTGAGTTTTCCCTACTCTGAAGTCACATAACTATGAAAGCTAATGAAAATGCTACAGGCAAGCAGCTGCTCGGTGCCAAGCCAACAATCGGCATGACAACCGTGCCTGTAGTACAGCCTGTATCTTTCGCACAGCCATTAAATTCATTTGCATTGAATGCATTGATGCTGGCTGTTTGGCAGGGCCATCCCTTGCCTCTGTGCAGTTGTTGGATCTGTGTTTTGTTGAGGTGCGTTTTGATAACTTTACATTTTACGTAAGTAGCTAAACTCTAAAGCAGTCGTGCCAAACTCAGTGCCATGGAGGGCCACGTGTGTCCTGGTTTTCATTTCATCCAATTAATGATGCTTTAATTGGTGTAATTACTCAATGAGCCATACACAAGTAACTATGTTTGCATGTAAAGCATTGAATGTTAGCAATAATTAACTCATAGTTCATTGCTAGTAATATGCTGGCCCAAGAATAATTTTCATGTAAATACTTAATCAAATACACCAAAGAATTATTTTAATTGCAGAGTTATACACATGTAATTTCTTGAAACAAAAAATGCAGGATATATATAAATTATTGTAAAAGAGTTGTGTGAATATACACAGCAAAAATACATTTTGAGAAGGAAGATCAACCCTGACAGTGTTCATTTGATCCCATAAAAAATAATGATGTTAAAATATGGGATCATGACACTAAAAATAGGCAGCGCTACCGTGTGCTACTGACAAATTTGAGCCACGTTGTGTTTTGCTGCAAAGAGAAAAAAAACAAGACTGGTTTAAGCAAGTCAGCAATTGACAGCTATTTTCACTTGTTTTCGGAGTCACAACACCCCATCAAATGTGTAAAATAGTTATGCCAAAATTAGTTCACTACAGGCCGTCAAGAAAGCCACTTCACAGTCGCACTGAAATGATCTGGGCCTATAACCCGCGGTGTTCAGCCCAAGCGCACAGTGTGATCTGCTTTTCTATCACACTTCTCCGATCATATGCTCTGTACCGTTGTATTTTTAGTGCTGTCGATGCCATCGCATTCATAGACGTTCATTTGTTTCCAACATGAACTATGTTGGTTATAAGTTTTTTTTTTTTAACAATGTTGCTCAGAAACTTCATGCAAATGTATTTATAAATTTTGCATATTAATGTACAGAATATGTGGAAAAATACATATTTTAAGCTAATGATAAAATTCAGTTTGTTTCAGCCCAAAGAGTCCCCCCCTCTTCCCCCATCATAGAATATAGAAAATAAGAGTTTAGGCTTCTGTGGTGTGATCATAATTTTACACAAGCTTCATTTTTGCTCTCGCACATTTTCTACACCACGGTAAGGTTTGCAAGAGGGCATATGTGTGATTTGTGCCCCACTGTCTGTTTTTTTTACCTTAAATACGAACAAGCTTTCATCATTTAAGATTCAAAATAAAAATCGTTTTTTTCCTAAATGCTCATGATAAAAAAATCTCATATCCATTACTCTTGCCACCTGATTAGATTTTTATTTTAAAAAGCAAAATCCATTACTCTTGATGAAATCATTTTAGTCTGCTCTGAAGTATTGATTAATATCAGGGCCCTCTGCAGGGTAAATGTTTATTGGAAAACTAATGTATTCTCTAGAACTAATGTGGATTCTCATGAAATTGAACTGGAGAAATTCAAACTCATTGCTTTTGGGCAATTAATATACGAGTATGCGGGGAGGCTGCAGTCAGATGACTGTATGCAGCGGAGCAGACAAAACACAAACGTTATGCGCGCACGTCTCTGCGCACACATGCACACAAGCATGTACAAGCACGCAAATAAACATACGCTCGCATGCACACACCCAGCAGCACGGGCGTGCGCTCATACATACACACATACGCACACGGACACACGCGTGACTGCAGTCATACTCACACACACAGACACACTCATCTGCTGCACAGACACAGACGCGAATACACATATTTTCATTTTCACAACCGCACACACACTCACACACATACATGCTCACATAAACACGTGCACATTCACATACACACACACACCTATCCAATACCTGCTACAGCTACACCTTGCCTTGGCCTATCTACACCTCCCAACAAGGCACCTGCAGTGGTTTCCATTCCCTTAATAAAACACAGTACTTTAAAACTAGAAATACACATCAGGGGGCCTTTTATAGAGGTGTTTTGGGGTGTCGTGTAGAAAATGTGAGTAATAAAAAGATTTGAATGGAAGTGAATTTCCACGCGTAAAACAGTAGCGCAGTGCGTATATTTTATGGCCGCTGCTTTTGTTGAGGTTGTAGCTGGAGAGGATGTTAATTGCCCTTTCGACAACTGTTTCAGAGGTGGGCGGGTTTCAGATGCGACAACGCGGCGAGACACCAGAAGGAACCGGCGTCACCGTTTGACTGCAGCTGCGTGAACGTTTGACCGCAGTGTGACCGCACAGCTAAGGTCACCCTCGCGAGTGTTTGTCACGGTCGTCAGCACGGTCGAGGACGATGCACCCCCACTTGCCGCCGGTGGGACGTCAGGGTCATCCCGATAACTGAACCCACGAAATGCCACTCCGAGCGTGGCTTTCGGGTCGCACACGGATGAGGCGCACCCCAGATCATACACGCACGCACCCGTCTTTCACCCGCAGCGGCTCAAACTGATGAATTAACACGCTGCGCTGATTTATTGCTCGAGAAGCAGTTCATTTTATTTTACTGACAATAAGCAAGAAATATCGGCAAATTTAGCAGGTTATAAAAGCAGCACATTTTAAGCTTACATAGTGCCAGCAATGCAGTTTATTTTTGTTTTGTCTTTTCGACCAGGTGGAACATTCATTAATTTGACACCAAATGTAGTTATTATTAGAAATGCCACATAAAACACATATTCCACTGGATGTCAGTCCACCATGGAACTCACCAGTGACCTTTATTCTGCATCTGAATTGGTCAGTTCTTGGATTTTGAGCCACTGCGATGCTTTTCAAACCGCAGTCCATGCCGCAATCTTATTCTTTACTGCCAACAAAGCCATTCTGAAACTTAAGCCTCTGCAAAGCACCAGAAGACACATCAATCCCGCCAAAAGGGTGGGTGGGGACTACATCGGTGATTTTAAGAGCCAAATATAGGATCCTTGATGGCAAATTAACTGATAGCCATAAGGAACTTAGCAAGCACTTAGGCATAACGACCGAGCTGCGATGTAAATAATAATTTAGCGCGGCGCGATAAGTCTGAGCAGGTCTTACTTTAGGCCCTGAGAGTGTTTATAAATTTCAGCCGCAGACAACGTGGTGCAGTGAAGTAATCTCACAGATTTAGATTATACTCGAGCGTGAAAGACAAAAGGAATCCGTGAAAGCGTGCAGAAACTGTGAGGTCTGAATTTGGTCCGATTGCGGGGGCCATCTCTACCAGAGACTTCCACCCGTGAACCGCACAGCTCTCCTTACGAGAGAGGGAAGCGCTGCTGAGAAAAAAGTAATAATTATAATAAAAAATATCAGTAACAATTTAATAACTTTACAAAAGCAGGTACCCAAAGTAGCCTTAAGTATGCTGAGCAGGTGTAATTGTGAGGGCAGGGTGCGGGAAGATGAAACAGCGAGCTTTTCTCTTTTATTCTCTTTTTTTATTTCATTTTCTACCATTTTCTATCTCCCTCATAGGTCTGTGAAATTAATGTCAGCCAGCAGAAAATAGACGTGGAACTTAAAAATCAGCACTTTCCCTGCAGAGATGTTATTCATCAAGCTAACAAGGTGGGCGGGGGCTGGAGGGGGACCGAGGGGGGCGCTGAGGGGGGGGGGGGGGGCACCCCCACTTTGGAGGAGATACTGTGCATGCTCCGGGTTCCCTGGCAGGAGAATAGAAGCAGAAATGTCAGGAGCATAGGATGACTATCAAGGCTTGGGCTATGGGTGTGCTCTCCGTGGAGCCACTGTACCAGACCCAAAGATCCAGCACATGAAGATTTAAAGGTCTTCATATTTCTGCCTTGGGAATATTCTAAGATATATCTATCCGGAGTTTGAGCGCTCCAAACAAGTCATTAATTTTCATACACGGAGCTGGTCTGCCAGTTTGGAATGTGAACATTTCTCCAGCACAAAATCTGACATTAGAAAATCGCTGCATTACCTTATGTGTTGCAGAGAAATTTGGACATAGGAAATTACAATGTATGATATCCACATATAATATTTGTCTGAAATTTAAATCTTGATTTGATATTTTTCTGGTTATGGTGCATGCATTTCTCTAAGGTTCTGTGGGTACGATTGTCTGCTATGTGACTGGTTCCTTTTTTTTCCAACTGAAAAACCTGCCCAGTCAAGATACCCTTGGATAATGACCGTCTCCACCTAGCAATGGAGAATCAGATCAACAGAGAAAGACTGTGTGTTCAGAGACAGCCGAAACATTTTCTAACTCTAATTTCCCATATATGTATCTCCTTATTTTCTTTAAGTCTCACTAGTAGACATTTATTTTTATCAAAATGCGTCTCACTAGTAAAACAAAAGTTGAAAATGTAAAGTAAACCAGTAAATCTATTTTATTCAAATCAGTCAATGTATTAGGTATTCCAGGACAAGAAACAGGTAACATAATGTTGCAGACTCATGTGTCACACAATTCAGTTACATACCGTAAAGCATAACTAAAGCACAGCCAAAAAGAAGTTTTCAAAATTGGGCATCAAAAGAAGAAATGGGAAAAAAGAAATGACATTATCGTTGTTAAATATGAATGTAATTTCAGATGGGTATTCACCCCACAGTCTGTAGCCCCACGCTGATTGATCTGGAGTCTGAGGTAGTTTGCTGGGCAGTGGCCTTAAGACGGGGTGGAGCTACGCTACCACTGCTCATTACCAAGTGCTGCGCAATCCCACAATCCCCCAAAGGGACCTGCCAATGCACTGTCTACGGCCCATGAGTATCCACTCTCATTTCAAACATAAACCCAGACAGAAAACCCCAGCTGAACCATCCTGTGTGTACTTTCATTTGTTATTCCCTCTTCTCCCAGACACTGAATATGTATCCACTGGTCTTGTCCCCCTCGATAGTTTTAAGATGACCACAACAAAACCCTCTTCCCATATCCCAATGAGCCACTGGCTACTTGTGGTTTGTGTCTCACATTTCAAGTCCACAAAAAAGGATCATAAAAGGAATAACACAGCAAAAATAATTAGCCGCCATAAAAAGAGATGCACTCTGAAAGTCTCAAAAAAAAAAAACGCATGAATCAGAGGTTTTCCTTGGGGTCCTGAATCAAACTCTCATCGTTTGGGCAAAACTCTATTATCCAAAACCATATTTTAAAGAGGAAATGGAGCCGCTGAGCTTAAACACACCACCCCCACCCCCCCTTCCCCACCCCCCCTTCTCCTGTCCCTCAGAGCTATTTTAAAATAATTTCATCAACCTTGATGATATGGCTTTTCTCTACATGTTCTCAGCGAGTACCCCACTGAGCCAACGGACAGGGGACATTTATTATCAGACACGTTTAACTTCCAGCGTGGAGTGACCCAATACACACGGGCATTCACAGTAACACTGCTGGGCATTCACTATAACTCTGCTGCACCCGGGCATTCACTATAACTCTGCTGCGCCCAGGCATTCACAGTAACCCCGCTACACCTGGGCATTCACTATAACTCTGCTGCGCCCGGGCATTTACAGTAACCCCCCTACACCTGGGCATTCACAGTAACACTGCTGCACCCGGGCATTCACAGTAACCCTGCTACACCCGGGCATTCACAGCAACCCTGCTACACCCGGGCATTCACAGCAACCCTGCTACACCCGGGCATTCACAGCAACCCTGCTACACCCGGGCATTTACAGTAACCCTGATACACACAGGCATTTACAGTAACCCTGATACACACAGGCATTAACAGTAACCCTGATACACACAGGCATTAACAGTAACCCTGCTGCACCCGGGCATTTACAGTAACCCTGATACACACAGGCATTAACAGTAACCCTGCTGCACCCGGGCATTTACAGTAACCCTGATACACACAGGCATTTACAGTAACCCTGCTGCACCCGGGCATTTACAGTAACCCTGATACACACAGGCATTAACAGTAACCCTGCTGCACCCGGGCATTTACAGTAACCCTGATACACACAGGCATTCACAGTAACCCTGCTGCACCCGGGCATTTACAGTAACCCTGCTGCACCCGGGCATTCACAGTAACCCTGCTGCACCCGGGCATTTACAGTAACCCTGATACACACAGGCATTTACAGTAACCCTGCTGCACCCGGGCATTTACAGTAACCCTGATACACACAGGCATTTACAGTAACCCTGCTGCACCCGGGCATTTACAGTAACCCTGATACACACAGGCATTAACAGTAACACTGCTGCACCCGGGCATTAACAGTAACCCTGCTACACCCGGGCATTCACAGTAACCCTGCTGCACCCGGGCATTTACAGTAACCCTGATACACACAGGCATTTACAGTAACCCTGCTGCACCCGGGCATTTACAGTAACCCTGATACACACAGGCATTAACAGTAACCCTGCTGCACCCGGGCATTTACAGTAACCCTGATACACACAGGCATTAACAGTAACCCTGCTGCACCCGGGCATTTACAGTAACCCTGATACACACAGGCATTAACAGTAACCCTGCTGCACCCGGGCATTTACAGTAACCCTGATACACACAGGCATTAACAGTAACCCTGCTGCACCCGGGCATTTACAGTAACCCTGATACACACAGGCATTAACAGTAACCCTGATACACACAGGCAGTAACAGTAACCCTGCTGCACCCGGGCATTTACAGTAACGCTGCTACACCTGGACAGTCATTCATTCACCTGGAGTCATAACACTCCACCCCATCACAGGTATGCGCAAAACAACAACAAAGAACGCCATCATCTACACTCTCGCTCTCTCTCCCCCTCACTCTCCGATTCAAATGAGCTTCAGTGGCATTGCCACATATGACCATGGTATTTCTATAAACTCTAAATCAACAAAACACTACCAAATAAGAAACATTATTTATACTACATAATTACACATTCCTTAAAATAGAAATATGTAATTCTTTAATCATAAGGTAATTTTTTTTTGTCACTCCCTGGTGTAAAAAT
The DNA here is from genome assembly GCA_019788955.1 of Albula glossodonta. NCBI lineage: Eukaryota > Metazoa > Chordata > Actinopteri > Albuliformes > Albulidae > Albula > Albula glossodonta. The sequence goes on along the minus strand of JAFBMS010000075.1, from coordinate 1,531,186 downwards.
ATTAATGATCAGCATGAACAAGGCTCTGCTGTGCTAATATTACAGCATTAGCCTGCATTAAACTGCCAACACACACTGTTAGACATGCACTACTCCCACTCACAGGTACAAACTGCAGTTAGCCGCTCACACATTAGCAGCAGTGGTGAAGAGGTAAAAGAGGAATACTGAAACTCCAAAGCCCAAATGTACCAATAGCAATGAGGCCAATTGGTGGTGTATTGAGTAACTTCAAAGTCATTCTCTCTCTCTCTCGCTCTCTTTCTCTCTCTCGTTTTTCTTCAAAGTGTCCAAAGAAATACAAAGGAATGCAGAGAATAATGCTTCCAAAAAAAAAAAAAACTTTTTTGAAGCAGACAGTGTATCTGTGTAATTTCTCTTTTTCTCTCTCCCTCTCTTGTTTCAGTGCTGAAATTGTGGCTGAGCTGCATTGCACTGAGATGTTGGGTTGAGTCACTGACCTGGGCTCTGACTAATAAACCAGCTCTGACCTACATCACTGCTGCTGTGGCCTGCTGTTTCTGTCCTGACTTTGTCCTGTAACTGTGACCTGCAGTTTCTGTCCTGACATTGGCTGGGATCAGGATGGCTGTATGCACTGTCCCGTAGGGATATGCTCCTTGGAATATTTTTTTCCATATATTTACGATAAATTATTGGTTATTCTATTCCTGTGAGATGGAGGCCAGCTGAAGGAGGAATACAGGAGATGAAGGAGAAAGTGACACAGTAGAGGAATAACAGGCTGATTGAGGGAAGTGTGGTTAGGTTTTATTAGGGAGTTCCGCTGAGCCAGGGTAACACATCAGAAAATCATTTGTAGTGATTAATAAACAGATTTTGTAATGATTATTAACAACTTATAACTGTGTTTATAGATGGGGTTTTGTGCTATCCAATCTGAGGTGTCACCACACTTAGATGGAAGAGAGAGAAAGACTGAATTAGGGAGTGCAGAAGACACGGGGGAGAGATTGAGGAAGTAGTGTTGTAGGACAGCGTGACTGAAGCAGGATAACAGCCAACATCTGGAGTTTTATAAAACAAAGGCTCGGGAGACGTATTTTTCAGACAACCCCACACCTCATGCATTTAAACACCATGTGCCTCCTTTCCCATCACGCTATTGGCTACTGATATCCCTCCTCCCCCCATCTCTGCCTTTCATAGGCTGCTCTCTCACATTTCCTCCTTTTATCTTTATTTTTTCCAGTGGTCCACGGGGGGTACACAGCCCAACGTCCAGCACGCCGTTGCCCCCTATTGACTCCAAGCCCAAGATCTAACTCCTGTCCAGATAATCTACTCTTGCTTTCAGTTAAAAGCCTTCCAAATGCATTTTGTTGTCAGGAAGATTCATTGTACTGAAAGTGGAGTTTGGGAGAGACTGAAGGAGTGTAGTTGAAGTAGGAGCGAGTGACTGAAGAGGGTGTACCGGAGGGGCGGGGGGGGGGGGGGGGGTGGGAGGGCGGGGGCTCTTTCCCCTAGAGCGGATCAGGGGGATTTCCTGTCACAAATCGCCTTTTCCCGCCAAAGCTTCGTTTCGCTAGGATAATCTCTCTGGCCCGAGCTCGCGGAGCAACCCTTTACACAAACAAGCTCCGTCACAGGTGTCGTGAGGTGAGCCTCAGTCCGCCTTCTTCCCGGTGGCTCAGAGGACAGAACAGCGCGGCAATATGAGTTTTTCTGGCTTCGCTCGAATCCACTCGGATACGCACCTGAGAACAGCCGGCTCTGAGAAACATTCGGAAACGTACAGACACTCTCCCTCAATAACAAAACAATTGTCTAATGCAGAAAAGTTTTACAGAAAGGTCGGTCAGCTGATGTGTGTAAAACCCAAACTGTCAGTTGTTATGCACACGCACCCTTGTCAAGTACACATTATGCAGAAGGGTTGTTATGAAGGTGTCAAGTTAAACACAGGATTTTTCCTGAATAAGAAAGAAAAGAAATGTGAGAATATTCATGTTGATTACCACCTACGTAATTTAATTTATGACTATAGACAAGTGGGTTCAGACCACAGACACACACACACACGTGAACCCTACTGACGCTCCCCATCCTGTCACCATCAGTCCTACTCTGGACTAAAATCTAAGATTTTGACAAACCCGTTTCATTGAAAACAAAAGTGATTTATTATTTCCTGGACCCTCTGGTGCAGGTAAATAAAGGCAAACACATTTTAACAACCTGTACTGAAAACAGAGGCATTCATGATTGGCAATTCCTCTCTAATTACCTTGTGCACCTGCAGTGACGATTTGGAAAAAGGCAAATAATGAGACAGCCAGCTGAGCGCGAGACAAGAATGCAGAAACATTTGAATTTTAGGGACTCATTAAAAAAATGCTGAGTGCGGTTCTTAATCAGGAATTACTGTTTTTTTCCTTCCTGTTCCCAAAAGCACACACTTCGGTGTTTTTAATTGGCCCAGTTCTGAGAGGCATTCAAATACAATGGGAGCAGGCCCACAGAAACAGTGTTGAAAAGTACAACACAGGTTTATGACACTTGAAAGCTGTAGTTTTTTTTATTGTTGGTCAGAATACTGATAATGAAACAGTTTGAAGAAGGCAGGTCATGTATGTGTTCCTCAGTTAACGCTGTGGTGCAAATCTTCAGTCTTGACCGTGAGAACAGACGGGTCCCTATATAGAAACTATCGGCAGCTACCGCGACCGTCGATCAAGCAAATGAACAGAATGCCACCCGCGGCTGCGGTTTCGCCACGGGAACGGCAAAGTTAATTAATGGCAATGACGCGCTCTTCACTCCGCTTGGATCTCCATATTTTTAACCTTAGCGTTAAGCCAGAACACAGTCGACTCCCTGGTGCTAAATATAACTCCCGCGTCTCAGGTTTCAGGGCTTGGAGCGTCAGTGGATTGGGGGGGTCGAATTGCGTTGGTGGGGGGAGGCGTAGGATCAGATAGTGCGGGGTGCAAAGGGAGTGTGCATCTGGGAGAAAAATAAAAATAAAAAAGATAGGTGACGAGTGGGAAATCTTTTCCCAGAGAAAATAAATCACGCTAACCTCTTGACCTATATTAGGGTTAATCTCCACCCCCCCCCCCCCCCCCCCCCCCCCCCATCCCCCCCATTGCCTTCACTCTTTATGACAAATCAATCTAGATCGATTTCCTCAGTGTCGATGCGCGGGACACAAGTCCGAAAATAGACCAGGCCAGAGCTAAGAGGCGATTCCCAGACTCCCTGAGCGTCCGCGGCCGGTGACCGAGAGCGTGGCGGTGACTTCAGTGGTCGCCGACGACCGTTGCCATGACACAGCTTGTGGTCCCCCTACAACGTGGAGGTTTAATCGCTTCAGTCTCGTCAGCGTGACAGCGCCAAGCGAGCGGAACCGCCGGGTGACAATGAACACAGACTCGGCAAAGTGCACTTACCCTTACAGAGATGTACACTATATACACATACAGCTGCAGTCTGCAGATGCTGGGATACATTTAAGAAATGTGTAATATGCTTCCTAAAAGCTCATACATGTTTTGCTGGAATAATGTGTGTAAACGAAGGAAACGCAGTAGTGTAAGTAAAGTATGCTTCATTAGGTGCTGGTACTCTGCGGTGCGTGCATTCTGCCTCGGTACCAGGTCTCAGAGCCTCTGATCTGTGGCATGTCCTTCCCCCACCATTCGCCAGGTGACTCTGACCTGCAGGCAAGGACGGCCACTATATTAGTGTGTCTGACATGAGCTTTATGATGTATGCATTTTATATGTATTTATATGTTGGTTTCTCACCTTGCTTTATGTAAAGGTGGTACCCAAACAGCCATCTGACTCCACCATTTTCACTTCAGACAGGGATGGGCAAAACTGAAAAACTACATGTGCGCTGTTACAATATGCAGATATTTCCTCTGGAAATGTACTTGTGAAGTACAATTAAAATGACAGATGTATAGATTGTTTTACAGATTTAGCAAAGGTATAAAACCATACAAAAAATGCAAGAAATTCATATTACACATGAGATATTGCATAAATATACACATACAATTCAAGTAAACTCATGTAAATGGAATGCAGCCTGTCCCTGCTTGCGGTTGGGTATTATCCGTGCCGCTAAATCTGGAGAAAGAAGGCATTTCTGTCTGTGGTTCCACGGCATTGCCAAGGACACCTGGCCTAGCACGCTACCCTCCTGATTGGCCTCCAATTAATTAGGTTTAATCAAGCTTTTAATTGAGCTCTGACCTTTATTCGAGATCTCTCTTTTTGATCTTACGGTGAGAGCAATGTGCTGGTCAAGCTGGTTTTTCGGTACTTTGCGAACAGTTTTTTGTTGATATTTGCCGCTACAACTAATTTCAGCGCCCCTGTTTCTGTTTCCCTCAATCAATTTTTCAAAGCCCCTTTAAGAAAGCAATTATTCTTAATCGATTAAGAATAAACTCGCATACTAACATAGACATAACTTTCAGGACTAACTGCATTAGAGCAAGCACGAGCCGTAAAGACCGTGCCCGTGACAAAGGCAGATGTGTGCAGGGTTGTTCATCGATGTCAGATCCAGATTTCCACATCTTTTTACAGGCAGCTTAATCAGACCTGATTAACAGAGCTCAGAGCAGCCTACCCTCTAGGGTCCTGACCAGAAAGGAGACAGGAAGGTAACCTTCAGGCAGCTTTTACTGTCCATCAGAAAAAAAGAATATAATGAAAAAATTTGGACTTGGAAGAAATGCAATGACTAATTTTATATATATATATATATATATATATATATATATTTCCCAAAACATATATTTGCATAGTGGAAAAACACTGTATATATATGGTGTTTGTATATATATATGTGTGTGTGTTGGGGAAGTGAGGATTTCACAAAAATAAGAATTCTCTGAATCCTGGGTGTTTAAATAAATAAACCCCTCATCCAGCTCTCTGAATACTGAACACAAGTTTGTAGGAATGAGCAGTCTGGTGGATCAGCTTTTATCAGAAATATATATGCACTTGCAAATGTAATAGCCTAAAGAGGTTTGTTTGACTAAAACTCCTGAGCAGTTATATACATTTCCTGTCCGTAAGGTGCTGGTGAGCCTCTACATTCAATAGTAAAGGTGAAAACAGCCAAAAACCCTGACAAAAACCACAATTATTTATTTTGTAATAAAATAAATAATAAAGCACATGGGGGACATCATTCAGGCCGAGATTCATTCAGCATTCACCCATACCTTTAACATGTGTGTTTATTTTTTTCCCAACAAATGCAGTTTTGCAAGGTCAGCAAACCTCAAAATGAACTGTTGTGAAGAGGAAGAAAAAAGCCAACACTTGCATTTATATGTGGAGCCATATAGTGAAGGATAAAATATTTAAATTTAAATCGGGTCTCTGTGCCTGATATTGAAACAGATAGCTCATTTGCGGCTATAAAACTCATATTAATATGAAATGCGTACATAACAAGAGATGCAAATGGCGAGGGTGTGTTTTTACTGTGAGGCACACAACACCGCGTCACCGTCATTCACAAACGCACGTGAGGTCAAATAAAAAGGATATATTTGATTGTGCTGATTTAGACGATTGGCTCATGTGTGTATTTTTCTATTCGCTTTTCTTTTGTTCTCGCTGTCATGTCTGAAGTGTCATTCAAGGACAATGCATTTTATGGAGCAAAAACTGATAAAAGTAATACATATATTAGTCATAAGATGATTTGGCTGTACTTAAGACTTTTGTCTGTGCTCTGCAGAGAAATGCGGCTGGATTTTGGTTGGTTGTCATACACCAAATTTAAGGACAATAAAAGAGCAATGTATGGAAAAACAGTATACCCAAAGCAAGTCAATAACATAACCACACAGAGCTGTATTTATCGTGGATGATGGTTTCCAGCGCTACGATTGGGAACAGGGACCAGTAGCGCTACGATTGGGAGCAGGGACGAGTAGCGTTACGATGGGGAGCAGGGACGAGTAGCGTTATGATGGGGAGCAGGGACGAGTAGCGTTACGATGGGGAGCAGGGACGAGTAGCGTTACGATGGGGAGCAGGGACGAGTAGCGTTACGATGGGGAGCACGGACGAGTAGCGCTACGATGGGGAGCAGGGACGAGTAGCGTTATGATGGGGAGCAGGGACGAGTAGCGCTACGATTAGGAGCAGGGACGAGTAGCATTACGATGGGGAGCAGGGACGAGTAGCGTTACGATGGGGAGCAGGGACGAGTAGCTACGATGGGGAGCAGGGACTGTCAACGCTGTGATGGGGAGCAAAACGAGTGCGCTACGATGAGGAGCTGGGACGAGTAGCTGCTGGATGTGGAGCAGCGAGTAGCGCCGATGGGGAGCCCGGCGGTGGGGCCGCGGGGTGCAGGGACGGTCGTGTGATGGGGAGCAGGGACGAGTGAGCTACGATGAGGAGCAGGGACGAGTAGCGCCGCTGGGGCGCAGGGACCAGTAGCGCCGATGGGGGCAGGGACAGTACATTTGTGGGGCACACATACACACATGCACACACACACAGTACATGTGTAGACACTCACAGTAGAACTACAAGGAGCAGAACATACATTACGATACCACACGAGTAGCTTAATAAATAGCACGACATGCATTATAATACAACACATGTACACATACATTGGACACACACACACACACACACACACACACACACACTGATGTGCACATGCTCACATATATGTTCTAATACCTTGCCTGTAAAACTGCACGTACAAACACACACACAACGATGCACGCACACACCACCTCCTAAGCAGTACAGCTCACAAACAGCACAACACACACACACACACACACACACACACACCACACACACACACACACACACACACACACAAACACACACACACTGACCACCTAAGCAGTACAGCTCACACACAGACACACACACACACACACACAGACATTCTCTCTCAAAAACACACACAAGCACACACACACACACACACACACACACACAACACACATGCACACACACACACACACACACACACACACACACACACACTAACCACCTCAGCAGTACAGCTCACTCACACACACAACACACACACACACACACACACACACACCACACTAACCACCTCCTAATAGTACAGCTCACACACACACACACGCAACCACACGCTCACACACACACACACACACACACACACTCACACACACACACACACACACACACACACACTAACCACCTCCTAAGCAGTACAGCTCACTCACACACACACACACACACACACACACTAACCACCTCCTAAGCAGTACAGCTCACACACAAACACACACACACACACACGCACACACACACAGACTCTCAAACACACACATCACTGCAAAAGTAGGCACCTCCCATGTCTCAGCTACATGGCCATGAAAGCATGCGGATGATATTTCCTATCCACTGGACAGATTTAAAGCACAGAGACAGAGAGGAGAGGGTGGAAAGACAGGCCAAGCTTCCATGCTACACCACAGAATGGAAAAATAGAAATGTCTGAGCCTTTTATGAGTATCCTAAGCCTTTTATGAGAGTCCACGGAGAGGTTTCCCCATTTAACCGGGCCTCACCCAAAGAAAGCCCATGAGTGGGAGGGTGTAAGTAAGTATGCTGATGTAAAATGATTACTGTTATCTTTTCACCTCACCTCTGAGGAATGTCTTTTTTTCCTCTTCAAGGTTATAATTTGGACAATCTGACCTCTTTGCATTCATGCCATGAATTTACACGCATTAAAAATGTCTTATAGATTAATTACAATTTGCCACAATAAATGAAATGCAGAAAAAAAATCAATTCCCTGTGAGGCCCAGCCCACTCCAGACATTGACAGATTCATTATATAATTACAGGCTTCATTTGGAAAGAACATCTTGTGGGGTTAAAATCACACTGGGGCGATCCTGAGACCTTCAGCAGCTCTTAACATTACATCTCCCAGATCACACACAGCCGGCTGCAGCCAATGGCACAGAGAGCTGTGGCGTACCTATCAAAGAAATAACCACGATGCTTTTCGTAAAACATGTACGAGTCTTCACCGCCTCGGTAATGATTTCCTATCATGTCTCTTATATTCTGCCTACCTCTGAGCACAGCGTATCTGTCTATGAAAATGACTTTAGCTGACAAGCGGTAAAGCAGAACTTTTTTCTCACCTTGACGCTTTTAAAGCAGCGTTTAACATTTCAGGTATTCAGTCAAAACTCGATGCCCTTGAGCTCACCGATAAAGCAACATATTTTATCAAATTTCATTTATATATTTTAGTGACTTAAAATACTATGTGTGCAGCAATAACTTATCGACAATTATACGCATGCATAATTCCAAATTTATAAATATGATATTCACATAAGTTATATGTACTTATATATACTACTTTGCATTGCAGGATATATTATCTTTCAATTTTTTTTTTTTAAAAAAGAATAATTTGACATTAATCCCAATTTAGGCATACTCACAATCAAATTAGTTAAAACAACATGTCTGCCCTGATCAATTTCTCAGGTCAAGTATTGATTTATTTATAACACCAGAGGATCAATAAACTGAAAATGCGTATTTTATTTTACCTCAGCCTTCGATGCCAAGTTAACGGAGCTGTATGTCTCTATCACAGATGAATGAATTTTCTTGATGACCTGACATGATAGACAACAAAAAGTAAAATCAAACCAGCTACAAAACATGCTTCAGGCTGCACACAGTATGTACATTGCTTAACTACATGCAGTAATATAATAATACGTATTTTACTTTCAAATATATTATTTTTTTTATTTTAAATAAATGAATGAATTAAGAGTATAAATACCTTACTTTACCTAGCAATGAGGTTTGCAACAAAGCTCTCAAAATATAAAAAAGATTCTGCTGCTTGCAATAGTTAAGATCAGGTATTGATGAGGCAAACCACCATGAATGATATGAGGTATGAAACATAGGTAAACAAAAATTATACAAAATTGACAGTAAGTTTACTGTTGAACGTATTGTCTTTCACATTCACAGTGTAAATGAAAACATTTCCATGCAAGTCTTTTGAAAGAGTCAGGCAGCTTAATTGCAAAGGGCCGTTAGAACAGAAACAACAATTGTTTTAGGTACACCTTTGAAAGAAAAAGCATAAAGCCAAAAAAAATTTGAACACGCAATTAAAGCCAATGTCTAATAAAAAATATATTTCTCCTATTCAAATATATCATGCACCTACAGTACATTACAATAACGTTCAAAGACACATTCAGATTGAGAAAAATGTAATATCTATGTATGAAAAGTATGATTTTACACGTGCTCATAAATATATGCCAATGTCAGTTATTTTTAAGGCATCTGGGAAAAACTCATTGTTCATATTACTTTATTTCATAGTTGCACAACATATTCAATCAAACCAAGCCCGGCTTCATCACCTAGAGCTGCTCCCTGCAATTCAAGCAAATCAAGATCCTCCAGCGTCCGAGAGAGCTAACCCACTGTGTAATTACTCTGCCTCCCTAAGACTACCGTAAGAGTAGATATTTTTTCATTGAACTGCAATGAAAATGTTTGCATTTTCATGCTGTGTAGGCTCTGTATCCTTTACAGCAACACAGGTTACGGAAGTGAAACAGCTGATTTTTTTTTCTTTCGAGTTGTGAAGCACTTTCTTATTATCTTATTAATATGAATTTCGGCCAAACATGGACTCTATCATTAACACTCCTTTAATGAAAACTCTCAGGCTCAGTTTTAGACGGGGGGGGGGACAGAGCTGATCGTGTGGTGCTCTTCCTGCCCCGGACTCTCGTGCTTGTTTCGGAACGGGTGGATGAAGCATTGTGTTAATGTGCTTGTGCTGTGCTGCATCCTCCGGTAAAACACTGAGCCGTTATTCTCCTAATAAATGCCACTGATGAGATTTGAGCAGTAGTGCTGGATTAATGTAGCCGTGCACCGAGACACAAATGCACACATATATACACACATTCACTCATATAAGCATGCATGCATGCACGCACACTTATGGGTGTACACACCCTTACCAAACAAACACACACAGTGCACGTACAGACACAAACACATATGCATGAACACACACACACACTCACACACATGCGCGCACGCACAGACACATCCAAATCGACCACGCCAATCTCACTTCAAGTGACATATGGCTCTCTCACAAACCGCTGCAGACAATGCTGAGTTAACCCCTGGTTTCCAAGCGCACAGCGCTCAGGATCCACAGACGAATGAAAACACTGACTCATGCTGGGGCATGCACGGACACACAGATGAGAACACGCCGGTGTTTCTCGCTATCGTTGACGTAGCTTTGCGGCGGGCTGAGGATCTGATGCAGTCTTCCCGTTGCCTTATGACTACCCCTGTCTCACTAATCACGGCTCTCAGTGACTGAAACTCCGTCAGTTAAAGAGGTGGCGGAGTGACTGAGAGGTGAAAGGTCAAAGGTCGTGGTATCACCCGGCGGAGCATCGCGCAGTCTTAGTGTGACACATTCACCTCAGCAGTGGATGAGATGGGAAAGCATTCACCATGATGATGCACCTTTTTACGCGCTGCGCCCTCATCGAGCCAGCGATCAAAAGTGATAGAGGGAAGGAAAGAATCTCAACAGATGTTTTTCTAAGCTGCACCTACTTGCAATATGCAATATGTTTTCTGTTGTTTACTTATTGAGATAGATCACCATCAAACTTAAAAGTTCTACCTGCATTACTGACATTAAAGTGCACATACAAAATTTAGATTCTAAATGGTGACTTGCAACAACATAAGTTAATCATTTTAAAAAATGAATATATATTTCCGGTATTTTCATCCCAATAGAAAAAAAAACACATTTTTATTCCCAAGTATATTCCCAAACCCCAGTGCTACACATAATCAGACTGCATACAGGGCTGACGGCGGCCCTGGTCTCCTTCCCTCACCCCACCATGCTGGCTGCTGATAAAGGCTAACTGCTAACTGCTTCCTTTACTGAGACACCTTCACAGCTGTGTCTCCGAACGCCGAACGGGCACCCAGGTTCTGCCGGGAGCCTGCAGGAGGTCACCTCTAAAAGGCAGAGCCCATATCCTGGGCCTGTGTCTCCGGCAGAATTCACCTTAACAAGGCACCTCTACCGTTTCCTGGACCTGGGTACTGGCCAGGGCTGAGCCCGTGAAACTGCTGTCAAGTTCCAAAATGTAGTTGCAAAATGTGTGTTGGACAATTACCCTTTAAAAAAATTTTAAAAATTATCACAACATCACATAGTGCTCTCTATAATTTTGCAGTTCACTGGTTAAAATAATATCGTATTACAATGCGCTTATATCGATTTTTCTCAAGTCATATGTTATGACTTTGCTTCCCTATAGATGCAGGTTTGTCTGTCCTATCTTATGTTGCAGGAAGAAATCCAAATGAAGAGCAGGTTTCCCATGATGCCATTCCCTTTCATTAAAGCAGCTTGAATAGCAGAATTCACTTTCTCTTATCCAATCATGTTCATTGGTAAAAAAAAAACAAAAAAAAAAAAAAAATGGCTTTATTTGTTTCCAAAGGGGGGAAAAACTAATTGAGCAACTAAAACAACCCAATTAATCTGAAAACTAGCACATCAGTCGTTCATGTGCGTTAAACTCAGAGTTCACATGTTAATATCACCTTTTCACACATGTAATATTTGAAAATGGTGTGTCAGGAAAATAAATGGTGTCTAAATGACTCCAGCTGACTGCATGCCTGTAGTATGCTGCTGCTGTCTTTTCAGCTTCACTGTCTTTCGGCCTATCTTACGACCACTGAGTGAAATGTCTGAATCACTGAATCTCTGTTACCTTGTACAGATCTCCACACCTATAAAGAACCAGATATTAGCTCAGCATGCAGATCTCCAGGCTTCTTAGAGCATAAACAATGAGATATCAGTCACTGATACGTATTCCAACTTTTCAAGAGGAAGATATATGTGATGCAGTACATGTAATTGCACAAATGAGTAATGATTGAGACAGAATTGTGAGTTTGGAACACAAGTCGATTGGGGACACTGGGGCAGGGGGCTGTACGTGAGTAACCTCAGAGAGACCTCTCGGAGATGAAAAAGCTGGCTGGTCCTTTAAGTGGAGCAGAGAGCAACACCCCTAATGAAATACTGTGTCTACACCATCAGCCGGGGGAGGGCTAAATTATTAGCTTTTCAAATAAATGCCACATAACTCAGCTTTACTGAGCACTGCTGAACTCCAGGGAAAACGGCCATGTGGAGCCGGAATGACATACGGTCGCCAGCGGCGACGCGACCCCCCCCACCCCCCACCCCCCAGCATCCATTGCTTTAGATGCAGTTTATCGCTAACATGCAGATACTGCAGGGATAAAACACAGCAGAAAATATGTCCTCTGCAGCTGAGTGTTTTCACAGCTGCTCCTCCAGACAGGACACTGGTGTCATTTGCAGACCCCACCTTCTGCACAGGTAAAAGGGGGGACCGCGCTATCAATGCTAACTGGATAATTTCATTTCTGAAATTCTGAAAGGCAGGTCTTAAAATAATTGCATGTTCATAAATTGTGGGCTGTGCCTATCATAGAATTTATGTGGCATGAATAGATTACACTTAGAGTGGAAGTGGAGTGTATTTAAACAAATGTGTGTGCATCACTATAGAGTTTTATCATATCATTTCCTACAGCAGCCTTTGCTGATAAAGACATTTTAATTATTTACTTGCAAAAAAAAAAAATGATAAGATGCTAATTATAAAGGGAGAAGTAATTGCAATGGAAAATGCGGTGCTCTCTCCTTTCTGCATTTGTGAAAGTTCTCTGGTGTAAAACAATCGAGGCATTTGATTAATTTCATTTACAGTACAATATCTTAACTTACAGTACATTTTTAGAGGTATAATATTTCTGTTCTGTACACTGTACACATCATCAGCATAACCCGAGGCAAGACTGCCTCTCAAGGACAATGGCATAATGAGGATTTAGTGTACCTTTTATAAATATCTATTTACGGCGCGGCTCGACTTTCTGTTACGAAGAAGAAAGGAAAAAAAGAGAATCATTTCCTAATAAAGGGAATACTCTTAGATTGATCCACATTTCTAATGTCTCTCTCAAGAAAGGAAAAATAAGCTCTTACTCTCAGATTTAACAGTTTTTTTCCCCTCGCGATGACCTTCCTGTATCCAGATAAATCCATATGGGAAGGTGTAAAACAATGTCACTGTGTCTACAGCAAGCCTGGACTGCAGGTCTTTTACAGTAAAGAGTACACTCTATTCCGGCTTTACAGCCCATGCCTTCATAAGACAAATATGTCATCGGCAAATTACCACAGACAGCAATTTCTCCCAATCTGTAATTATTTATATTTTATATTTTTAAAATAAAATATATAACTGAATGTTTATGTGACTTATATGACTTATTTAACTTCCACATTTTGTGCGAATTGCCAGCTGGAAAATGAAAAGTTGTTGTCATTAGGAAACAATAAAATAGACCTCAGCTTCTTTTTTCATTACCCACCCACACTTAAAATAAAAAAAAATTACAAGTGCAAATGTCTTTACTGGAGATACGTTACTTGCAGAGTTCGATAGATGAAGGAGTGATGAAAAAACTGTTAACATGATCACCCGCTTAGGTGGGGAGACTACATGGATGAAGACATGCTTTTCTCTCTTAACAGGATGCCAGTCACACTTTAAAAATGAATAAACTGAAATTTGAAGCAGACCACGAGGGGCTATGTGTATGTTTGGGGTTTGGGGAACACTGCGGAAACTGAAATATTCATTTTCGTAAAGGAACAAGTGAATGCTTCGGTACAACATGCTGACATACTCAGAAACAGACATGGTTACTTCAGATTATAAGTGTTACGGCATAGCGTTAGGTACACTGGCGTTTCTGACATTAATGTGTATGAACGCTAAGCATTTCCTTTGACCTTGCTGACCTCAGAAAAAAAACACTGTGTCCGAAGGACAACTCAGTCACCTCATTAACCAATAACAAACAGGGCACATGCTTCTGTACTTCTGAGTCAATATTCTGTCATATTTCAGGCAATGTAGCAAAGAGGCAAAAGGATGAAACTGATATGTTTGACTACTCTCAGTTCAGGTGTTTGTTTTTGTTAATGTGACTGTAATGTTTTTGTGTGGAATCTGTTGGGGTTGCTGGGCAAACCACAGCATTTCTGCAACATTACGTCAACATTAGGAGTTTCTAACAAAAGGTCTGATGAAAAATGTTCTTGAAACATTTCCACCAAAAAATAATTATAATAGCAAATCATATTCTGAAAAAGTTCTCATGATATTTCATCAACCCAATGATCTTTTTAATAAACTGCAGAAAATAAAGCAATTTTTGTGAATGTTGAAACAATTGTGGATTTTCAATGCAAATTTGTAAAATAATAATAATACATAAAGAAAGATTGAGAGTGTAGGGGTCATGTGTATTATCGTACAAAATCTTGTGGAAACCTTTTAGAACCAAATTTGCTTTGCTGGGCAAAGTGTCCCTCTATTTGTGGATGCTTCCTGGTTGAGGTGAAGTGTAGTTTTGGGAGAAAAAGGTTTTACAAAAAAAATAAAAAATAAATATTGCAGAGATGCTGTACATTATTAACGACACACCAATTTGACCCAATAATCATGGTTTGTGTTGTGTCTGTGGAGAGCACCGATTTTTGATTGGTTGACAGAAGCCAGTGATTGACAGCCTTGTCTTCCAATCAGTGGCTTCTGTCAACCAATTAAAAATTGGTGCTCTCCACAGACACAACACAAACCATGATTATTGGGTCATGGTTTGTGTTGTGTCTGTGGAGAGCACCAATTTTTAATTGGTTGACAGAAGCCACTGATTGTGTTGTGTCTGTGGAGAGCACCAATTTTTGATTGGTTGACAGAAGCCAGTGATTGACAGCCTTGTCTTCCAATCAGTGGCACTACTTAGCCTTTGCCCCTCCTTTCCTAGGGAATAGGGCCCGCCGCTGACACCGGCGCTAACTTTTTAAAATACGGCTCCTAATTACACTTACGTTTTAGTCATTTAGTGGTCTGCATTTAATTCACAACGCATTACAGGAAGTGCATTTTATCAACAGATGTGCAATAGCATCAAATCCACAATTACAAAAAAAAAAAAAAGGCGCTGAAACACAAATATTAATGCTCCTAAAAACAGCCTTACCCTGAGTTACAGCACAGACACCATAAACCTGATAATCTGATTGGCTGGCTAGGGCTACCTTATGCTAGCCCAAGAGCATGATGCTGTCTTTGTACAGCCATCACAGACAGACACATTGTAACGCAGCAGTGTCAGACTCCGGTCCCCGGTGGGCCACTGTGTCTTCAGCTTTCCAGCATGTTTCAGTACTTAACTGATTGATTTTAGTCACTGATAGGCTGCAGAGTTCACAGGCCTCGTTTCACAGGCCTCAACTGAGTGCTGATTGAAATGAAACCACAAAAAGGCTGCAAACACTACAGTGTCGCCGCTGTCTTCAAAACAAACGCAGCTACTGGAGACCGACAATATCAATCTTTTTAAGGTACAATATCAAAGCTCCGAATATTTCAAAAAAGGTTCATTTTTTTTGGGTGCATAAAAAGTATATTTTCTAAACCAGTCACAAATTCTAACAATAAATCATTGAATACTACGCTTGTCCTTCATGTGTAAAGTAAATATTTCCTACAACTCAATATATGCAGTTACGATAAACTGGGGACAGTAAAATGTGTTACATGTGCAAATAAAACCAGGAGCATAGAAAGAAAGAGCAGACAGGATAATGTTACACTTTTTGTCAGTATTGAGGTCTGCTGACTGAACTGGCATTATTTCCTAAGGATATGATAGCATTTGATATCTAATACATAGGTACATATTTAGCACAAAACCAAAAAAAAATGTTTTACAGCAACACGCACCCCTACACTGCCTATTGTGCTATATTAAACAACACACTAAATGCCATTAAAGAGTACAGAATAAATCTAGTGTGTTTTCACAATACTGACATTTCTAGCACATGGATCTCCACATGCAGAAAATAACTTGAAATGAAGAGAAAACCAGACATTTCTACAGACAATTCACTTCAAGAATTTTCAAGAGTAATCCTGCGAATTAACTGTGAAGATGAAACCATAACACGATCCGTGGCTTACATATTCCCTCCTACTCTTTTTTAAAACTTCATAAGCAGGTCATATCAGGTCTCTGTTTGGGTCACAGATCACAACCAAATTCACACTTGAGTAAAAGTCACGTATGATCGTCTGCACTCCCCCTCTCTCTCTAACACAAACACAAGCGTGTGCTCATACACATACACACACACACATACACACAAGCACAAAATCAATCACACACACACACACACACACACATACACACACACAATCACACACACACACACACACACACACACACACACACACACACACACACACACACACACACACACACACACACACACACACACACACACACACACACACACACACACACACACACACATACACACAGACGCACAAGCAATCACACACACACTCAAACACACACATACACACAAGCAATCACACACACACACGCACACATACACTCAGACGCACAAGCAATCACACACACACAAACACACATACACACAGGCGCACATACACACAGATTCACAAGCAATCACACACACACACTCACGCATACACAGAGACACACAAGCAATCACACACACACACATACACATACACACACACACACACACACACACACACACACAGTCTCTGTTCCAGTAGTCATGGTGCTCAACAGGCCATGCTAGCTTTGCTGCCCCATGAAATAAAAACATACTTTTAAGAGTATCATTGATCACATATTCAAAGTGTGTGAGAAGAGAAGACATGCGGTAATAAGAATGAAGATATCCAGCCATGGGGTTTGATGCATTGAGAAAGCTGGGTCAAAGTGTGAGCAGGCCGTCTCAGGTGTTGCGGTTTGTCTGGACTGGACCAGGTACAGTGAAGGCACTGTTATCTTGGGCAGGCTGTAGAAGTCAAGATCAGTTTGAGAGACAATCTGATTCTCACTGCTACATCTATAGGAGTCAATGGATCACACATATCTACAGTACACACACACAAGCACACACACACGCACACACATAAAAAACACAAACATATGACTCAACTAGCAAAGTAATCACTGTCTCCAAAACTGAATTTCTAATCATATTTTCAGATTTACGTTTCTATAAACAGTGACAAAATCACAACATAGAGCACACAGGTCTCATCTATTCAACATCAGCGTAATGCCAGCTACAAACCTCTACTACCACAGTTTTGCTAATAAAATTTGTGTGATATATGCAAGCAGCACAGCAAAACTTTCAGTGCATGTATTTTGTCAACTTTGTCAACGGTCGAGATTAATCTACGTTGTGTCCACAAATGTTATTGAGTGTGGCTTGGAGGGTTGGCAAGATCATGAGACAGATAAATAAAGAATGAAGTAGTTACCAAATAATTTGTTAGGACATAAAACATAATCCCCACCCCTAAAACACAAAGACTGAGAGAGCGGGGAGACAGAGACACATAATTCCAAAAAAAAAAAAAAAAAATTACAAGCGTACCAGCTCAGACAAACTGAGAATACTGGCAGGCCAGATACTGAAATGTTCCTTGTAGTTAATCAACTCTTCTTATGTTTTTATACGCTATTCTTATAGACTGTCATTCCTATTACTTCTAAGTTTTGCATGACTTTCTTACGGGTTAATAAATTACATCCATTCCAAACTTTCAAGGTTCAAAGTGTTATGCATATAGGAAATTACACGAAGAAATCGAAGAGCAAAAGTTTGCCCTTGAATTAATTATTAACCATGACTTAAAGGCAGTTGGAACGATTCATGTTGCAAGTTATCCGCTCTGGTCCAGAGCCAACACAAACGCCATATGACTATGAATGAAACTTCGAAACGTAATGGATTCAAATCATTGCTTCCTGAATCCGTTTAACATGATCTACAATAGCAACATCTCTTGAAACAGTTCTGTTTAAAAAAAAAAAAAAAAAACTGCCTGCCATACGCGATTAGTCATGCGGTCTCTTGTTTTGCCATCCCCCGCTACAAAATGGGTTTCACTTAAGCGGTGTGGCCTGTCCCACTTGATTGCGAAGCATTATAGTAATAGTAACAATTGACAACTTGTAAGCTCGGCAGAGCTTTGTACTTTAACGATTTTACAGAAAGCTACATAATAAAAATGGATATTTCTTTTATTGGTGTTCTCTTTCTCATTTTATTGTGTCATCGAATGACTGCATTGAGCTGCAGGTATGGTACACGCAAATGTGACGGATGAAAAAAAGAAGCGCAGATCATTTGCCAAAACGAGAAATGTGAATGAATTATTTAGATTTTGGAGCTCGATAGCAGTTAAAGTGGTATAGCATACTTGTTTCTTTTGAACTTTCACCAGGGTGACAGGTTTGGCATGACAACAGCTTGTAAAAGTAAGAAACTTGGGGGTATCATATTAACACACATGCAGCTTCATGTACATATCAGGGCATGCATAGACATATAGAACTAATTTTATGTGGAAATGGTTTAGCTGGACTTGATGCTAAACCCGAATAACACTTACATGCATCAAATAATTCTGTGCTCGTGGGACTAAATAATTAGATGAAGTCCAAATTTCAATGTTT
Organism: Albula glossodonta; assembly: GCA_019788955.1. Classification (NCBI taxonomy): domain Eukaryota; kingdom Metazoa; phylum Chordata; class Actinopteri; order Albuliformes; family Albulidae; genus Albula; species Albula glossodonta. The sequence goes on along the minus strand of JAFBMS010000075.1, from coordinate 1,512,425 downwards.
TATTATTGCATATTGTTTAATTGTACGTAAGGAAAAATAAGCACATATGAACATCACATATGGTTAGTGAGTGACATAATTTTGCACAGCAAAATATATATAAAAAAGAAATACTTTAATTAACATATCTTAAAACAAATATTGATGACTGATATTTTCCACATTTTGCACAAACAGGGTATCGATCCCCGATCACATATCAATGTCCAGACATGACTGATTATTATAATATTATTGCCTTGGAAACGATGAAATCGACTTTAAAAAAGAAACAAACAAAAACACACCTTGCCCTGCATAATAACACACCTGTTAAAACCGCATCATTATATTTTCCAGCGATGTCAATAATAACTGCATTTTTATTGGCTAATTAGCGTTCTAAACAGCTTCTAATATGTAATATATGATTGCAGGTTATATCTTAGTGCAATTCAATCCAAAATACTTCAATTTCTTTTGAAAATAATACATTTTAAATGCATGGTTATCGTTGAGCTAGATTGGGAGATTCCCCCTCATTTAATACTTTGGCTTAAAATACAGTCAGTGGTATAAAAAGGCTACATCTGTCAAACTCCTGTTTTCACCGTAAGCACATGCTGCAAGGAAAAAAAAAGCTCTGTTGGCTTATTCAAACAATCTGGTTGCGAACAATCCCATTTTATTTTACATATTTTGAACGCTCCTCCCCTTTATACAAAAAGAAAACAGGAAAAAAAAACAATTTAGTGCACAGGACTCAACAAAAAAATGAACAAACAAAAAATTACGTCTAAGTAAACCTAATTTATCTACCACGTTCCTTTTTTAATAACCTGTAGCATAACCATGTTTTTTTTTAGGTTTGCAGAATATAAAACTGTATGCTTAGTTACAATATACTACGAATCCATTGCATTCCAGAGCCTCCAAAATACTTAAGGATGTGGTTTCATTAAATAAACAAACCGCTTTTAGCAACAGTTTTAGTCCCAGCGAGGGATCAACTCCGTTAGGAAATGTTTAAAAGTCCTTCTCCCCTCGCAACATGAATCCCGGTCTGACAACTTTCAACGACAAAGCGTCTGTGCAGTAAATTCTAGCGGAGTCGACGCCGTTCAGCTCAATGACTGTTGAAATATGAAGATGCAATTTCACAGGAGGGCCTGGTAGAGCGTGCCCCGCTCACTTTTTTGTTGCAATCCACAAAAAAGTGATAAGGCAAAAGTCATGTCATGAATGCCATGCCGGAGTCATCCAAAAGGTCATTTCAAGCACAAAACAGAAGAAAAAAGATACCGTGCCCTACATGGCCAGCATGCAGGACAGTTTAATAATATATAGTCTCTTTTTAAACAATATGTATTCGTTTCTAAACTGTTACAGTTTTGTTGCAAAACTCAAAATAGCAAGTATGACGCATTGATAAGGATCGGGTAAAAATGGCAGATTTAATCCTCCGAGTTGGTTAATAGAAAAGGAGGCCAGAGACTTACTGTTGAAGGTAGTTGCAGTTGATTTTGGCAGGTTTTTCTTTATCAGGATTTTTACTTTGAAAGATGCAAAGAAAAGTTTGATGATATATAAATAAAGGTGAATAAATTCATAAACGCCTGACATACAGAATGTATACAAACGCACTGGAGGGTCAAAACGCCAACAGTGGGGGGTGGCTCTATCTACTACAAACACAGCAAGCCAAAACGATGATGAAAATTCACATGAGTTGAACTTATGAAAATAATAATTAATATTATGTATGGTAATAAAAATGAAGTTAATGGCAGGTTTCAAAGAGCAGGCTCCAACACTGGGAACACACTTTTTGATGACACAGTTTCAATCTTTCTATTGCAAGCCTCTCAAAAAAACTTAAGAAGTTTCGCTTCTGCAACCCCGAATTCTCAAAGTTGAAAATAAAAATAAAAAAAGACCAAAAAGTTGGCAAATTTGTTTCTTGTTTCAAGCAAGCCTCATAGAAAAATAATTCGCATGGAAAACTTTAATGAAGGCGTTGACAAGCTTGAATTGTTTTTTTTTTTTTTTTCTTTTTTGTTCTTTTTTTATACAGAGACTCACATGAAAAACTCTGGAGATGACGGGTTGTTGTCGCTGCTCGAGCCGTTTTCTCTGAAGCCATTGCTGATGAGCTTTTCGTATTTTTCCTTGTAGACATCCCGTTCCCGGACAAGCCGCGAGATCTCTTGTTTGAGGTGGTCAACCTGCTGAATGAGCTGCGTCTTCTCGCCTTCCAGGACGTGGCGTTGCTGGACCCTCTTGTAGCGACAGGACTGCGCATAGCCTCTGTTTTTGAGGGTCCGCCTCTTTTGTTTCAGCCTTATCACTTCTTCCTTGCTGACCCCCCGGAGTTGCCGATTGAGCTCTCTTACTGACATTGTCACCAGCTGTTCATCCGAAAACCGGTCATCCAAATGCACGTGTTGTTGTTGGCTTCCGCCCGAGTTGCCACTGGATGGGACCCCGGGTGCCTGATGGTGTCCCCCGGCGTGATGGTGATGGTGGTGGTGGTGATGTGGACCCCCATTCTGGGCTGCAGCCGCCGCGATAACAGCGGAAACTACCGCGGCGGCGGATCCCATCTCCTCACCGCCCATGGTGCCTCCCGCACCGGCTGCATTGCCGAACTGCTGCCCTCTACCATAGCCGTCGAAAGCCTGAAGCGGGTGACTGCTGTTGATCAGCGCCTCTACGGCGTCTTCGGGGCTGAAGCCCAGAGTCTCCGGGTTCAACTGCTGTTGATAACCCGTCATCCAGTAAAAGTCCTCTAAGTGTGCCTTCTGTTCGCTCCCGGAGCCCGGACTGGGCGCCGAGAAGCTCGGAGAAGGGGGTACGGAGCTGCAAGGCGTGCTCATCGGGGTGGAAGACAGGGATCCCCCGGCGATCAGGCGGCTGCACTGGCTGCTGTTGCGATCGGGCTCCACCGGCTCCTTTTTCACTTCAAACTTCATCAGATCGAAGTCATTAACATATTCCATAGCGAGGGGGCTGGTGGGCAGGTCGGAGTTGCTCATTGCTAGTTCTGATGCCATCCGCTTGCTACTGACAGTTCTCCAAAGGGGATGAAGACCAGCTGTCAAACTGTGCTGGTTGGAAAGAATGTGAGCCAGCTTGATTTTTTATTAACCTATTCAAAACCGAGAAAATAGATTCTCACTTTGCAGCGGTCTGTTCTTCGTTTAAATTATTAATTTCCCTTTGCAAAATCTTCTGCAGAGACACATAACGGTGCAAGCGCGTGCGTTTGTCCGCTCTCTCGTTGCAGAATTTCGCCAGCGTCTGCTCTGACATTTACCACTTCTTACTCTCTTTCAAATAACGCATTGCCTTGAATTTCAGACGTTAAAACCTGTAAGTAATAGGCAAGGTTGTAGTCGTGTAAAAAATGACCCCGGGCTTGTTGGAGAATTTTTTGAGGTATCACCAAGCAGACGAGTTTAAAAGCATTGCTGAGTTTTATAGCTTCCCTGACGTCAGGTTTGAAATGGGGAATTGACTCAGACTCAGAGCCAATGGGCTTGCAGAGTGTGGAAGCTTAATTTGCATAATAGTATAGAAACAAAACTTTTCTCAACTGTCGGGGACGGATCAGCTGACTGGTCAGCTGGGACTTAGAATCTTAACTCTTTCCCCTTTAGAGTGAAATAAAAAGACTTTTAATGGATAATAATTAACAGCTTATATCACGTTTTTTCTGAAAATTGTGTTCTACTTCTTCAACCAAGGCATACGATACAGCCATAAAATAAGTTTGATTGAAAGAGGGTAAGGCAGCAGATGAAACTGAAGAAACATTTGTCTTCGGTATTTGAGACAGGCTACAGGTTAATATTACTGTGTATTTTGCCCAGTTCACACACAGATTTTGAGCACCATGTCACATGTAGAACCCTCTGGTTGTCTCCTTTCCAGATTTTCCGAATTTTGTTGCACTATTGCTCTTTCTTTCATATTTTGTTATCGCTCGCCATAAAACATACTCTCCGTATTTATAGTCTCTAAAGCACTTCTTTTATTTATTCATCTTTTTTGCGTAGGCTGAGCTAAAGTAATTTCATGTTTTATCCCAGCAATAATCATATTTGGCTAGAATATCGTAATTATCAAAGGAAATGTTATGGTATTTGTATATTGTTTGTCTCTGTGTTTGAAATGTATCTAATTGAACACAGAATGATCATAATAATGGACCAACAGCTTAATAGTGAGAACACGCAGCGGGGACAGCAGCAACATAGAGTTTTGAAAACTCAACAGTGCCACCTTTTGGTACAGATTGGTACAGTTGACACACGTTCTACCTCAACGTTCTGTCGTTTCCAGTGCGCTGTCACTTTAGTAGATGTAAAAATAACTCAGAAATGATGTTAAACATCAGATCTCGAACAAAACACGTATGATTGATGTTTTCCAAGTTTATTCTGTAAGAAATACTGAACTGTCTAACACGGGTAGAATAGTGCAATTAAAGTTAGGTGCCATCAAGTTATGGCCACAAGGTACTTAAGTGCATGTAAGTGTACCATTATAAAGTTGTTTATCTAAGAGCAATTCTTTGGAAAGTTCTGAGACTTATATCATTTAGTCATATATTAATCTGGAATCTTGAACATTGCACTCAGCCTGAAGGTCAGAGGTCTGTCTCTCTCTCTCTCTCTCTCTCTCTCTCTCTCTCTCTCTCTCTCTCTCTCTCTCTCAGGCAAGTACAGCTCAATTTCCCAACTCTCCAGTGGACAGATTTATGCACAGATAAATTATACAATTATTAATAACATTTTTGGAAGTATCCATACTTAAGTCCCACTGCCGAGCTGCCCAGCAGATATAGGTTGGTTGTTCTGTAATCAGATCTGATCTGGAAAATCAATGGTATAAATACACAATCAGCACTAACTGCAATTTGAAATGAACATGAACACATAATCAAACAAGAATAAGCGATTCACGGATGGTGAATGTAACTTTTATTTCCCAATGTATTCAGCATAATTACATCATTTTATTTTATAAATGTAACACTGCACATGTCTTCTGAGACAGACAGACACACACACACACACACACACACACACACACACACACACACACACACACACACACACACACACACACACACACACACACACACACACACACACACACACACACACACACACACACACACACACACACACACACACACACACACACACACACACACACACACACAGACACACACACACACACACACACACACACACACACACACACACACACACACACACACACACACACACACACACACACACACCACACCACACACACACACACACACACACACACACACACACACACACACACACACACACACACACACACACACACACACACACACACACACACACACACACACACACACACACACACACACACACACACACACACACACACACACACACACACACACACACACACACAGTCACACACACACACACACACACACACACACACACACACACACACACACACACACACACACACACACACACACACACACACACACACACACACACACACACACACACACACACACACAGGCACACACACACACACACACACACAGGCACACACACATACACACACACACAGTCACACATACACACACAGTCACAAGCATGTTCACACACGTGCATAGTGTGAGCATATGCCCTGAGCTCGCTCCCTATAAAATTATGGCTGCTGTATAATATGCCAACAATAAAAAAATAATAAAAAAAATACTCCCATAAAAAGCAATTAGGCAGTAATTAACTGTGAGCTCTTAGGTCAACCACCTAAAGTACAGGTTTCTAGGATTCAATCTGATTGGTTGAAAGTCCAATGGGGAAACATATCATTGGATGTAGCTCCACCCAACTACAGGTATCTGTTGGCAGAGTATTTCCTAAATGACTGAGCAACAGTGATTACTCTGGAGGTCAGGTGACTGCTCATCTCAAAACCCAGATAGCCAGATTTTAGGACCTTAAATCTATATACTATATGTAAAGATTGAAAGCATTTCAGATTATTTTAACTATTGTAACACATCTTCTGTCTTCTTACAAAACATTTGAAAGTGTGGCAGAATCTTTCTGTGCGCAAAAAAGTTGTTTGATTCAATAAAAGCTATCACATCCTGTCTTTTGAAACCCATCCAGAATTATATAAATGTCTGCAATGAGCTTAAGGTAGGCGTTGACAAAAACCAGGTTTAGTCTTACCACTGAAACTAAACTGTTACTATCTGTGCAATAGCTGCCAAGAAGGAAACCTCCCACAGAAGCCCAAAGATTATGCACAAGGCCATGAGGGGCACGTTACTGATTGGATTCTTGAGCTTGACTGGTTATCGGGGGGTACATGGGAACTCCCCTTTCGCCTTGGGTAACCTCTTTCTGTTTGAGATGGCCGGTTGGATTTTAAATCAAACTATTCACCCAGCTGGTGCTGGTGCTGGCGCTGGCGGTGTCCATCCATACTATTTCTGTTTCCCTCAGAAATTAGTGTGCTCTGTATTTGTACTCACTATAACCCATTGCAGTGTTCATTCGATGATCACATAATGTTTTTAATTTCATGTGGCTATTTTATATAGCTGTGAAACAAATCAGGACACCCAGCTTATCCTGCCCAAAACCATAAATCTCTAGGAATTAGTCTAACACCCTGACCAAAAACAGAATACAATGTATACCTCAGTGTATTGTAAATATAGTTACAGTTATATTTCCAAAAATATGCAGTATATTTATGAATATGGGGAGATCTGAAACAAGAGTTATTTGAATATATTACATGACAGTCATTTAGCTGATGCTTTTATCCAAAGTGACTTACAGTTGATTAGACTAACCAAGGGCCAATCCCTCTGGGAGCAATGTGGGGTTAAGGGCCTTGCTCAAGGGCCCAACAGCAATGGTGTTCTTGCTGTGGCTGGACTAGGGCTTGGGTCACCAACGTCAGGGGTCCCCGTCATGTACCTTAGCCACTAGACTACAGGCTGCCCCTATATAGGCTGTACCCATAAGACCTTGCCTGAGTGAGGAAGAGGCGTTAGCATTCAATAGACGAGAAAAGGCATGACAGCAGTTTGTGGTCTCTGTGTGAGGGAGAATGTAGGCTTTTGGCTCATGAAGGTAGGCAGTGAGAAAAAAGCCCGTTTGACTCTTGCGGTCTCCAGCGAGATGGAGCACAGAGGCCTCACAAAGACGCGCTGTGGGCATAGAGGCCTGACCTCACCAGAGAAGAAAATAAAGCTTAATGACTCGAGCGGCGGTTGCATTTTTCAGGAAATGAAGCTCCCAACAAGAGTAGAGACTGCCTGATCTCCTCTCTTTGATACTCTTTCAGGTTATGAGTGCTCAACCACAGATAATTAGCTATCTTTATACATGGTAGTAAACAAAGCATCAAAACAGACACGCTTATGGCTTTAAACAACAATGAAAAAGTGCCTTGTGGATGGTCTGCCAGCTGCAGTTGTCAGCTTTGCATTATGAATAAAACAATTCAAATTTTCTTAAATACACAGTATTTTGGTTTCAAAATAAAACTAAAATAAGAATAAAACAATGTTTTCACGCTTGTAAACCATGTTCCTTTGGCATTTACATCTGATCTCGTGACCTTGGTGCTATGTAACACAAACACAAAATGTGATAATAATTATCTTAGAGCTCCCAATTCTAAATGAAGGGCCAGTTACTTACAATGCACTGCGATTGAATCTTAGGACAAGACCTCTGTCATCTTTCCTTGTACATTGTGCCTTAAGGAAACATTAACTCTCGGAATCAATGGTACAGCTGATAGAGCTGAAATAACAGCAGTGATTACCAAGAAAAAAAGAACCCCAACAGTAATAGTCATTTCTCACGCCGAATAACTATTTATCAATCTGATTGCAAGACAAACTTTGACTTGAAAGTGCCTTGACATTTAAACAGCGTTGACTTGCAACACGCTCAGATATGAATGCACTGCCCGGGCCGAGATTTCAGCTCTCCGTGTTTGCACTGGAGATTGGGTCTTGAGAGCAGAAGTCACAATGCTGTTTGAAGTCTGATTGTCGGTGTGTATTGTGGATTCGACGACGGCGTTAATAATAAATCGCAGCTGTTGATAAGCCCTGGTCCTGCTCTCTAATCTGTGGCTAGTAGGCTTTTACTGTTCTTGCATCACTGATCCCGTATTGTACATGTTTAACGTTATCCGTGTCTCTGTTGTTCCAAGCTGCGCTACTGAAGCCATTAAAAAGGCTATGGCAGGCCGCAGTGCTTTCACACGGCAGAGAAGCACAATTTTGGGAATGTTTTTATCGTGTTGTCTTTTTGTCTTTTTTGTCGTGTTGGGAACAGGGATGTTCTTAGACTTGAAGCTCTACTACGGCACAGGCCCCCAGCGCTCAAATACTCACACTTGAAATCTATGATAAACTGCAATAAACTAGATATATTTCTCATGATCATTTCCTGGGACATAACAAAATTATGACTGTGGCACATGCCCCTGCAGATAGGGTCTGGTGATTCGTCTGGTTAAGGATGTATGTGTGGGCAATGGGACTGGCATGGTGTGTGGGAGGGGAATTATATACAAAAGATTACTGGTATATGTGAATAAATACAGTTTGTCCCCCGATGTGATGGGCTAAAAAAGGTGCCAGAACCTCAGGGCTTGGAAGGTAACAGAGAGAAGCGTCTGAGTTCAAGGGATACCTGGTAGATCCATCGTTTTTTCATGATAAAGCCTGAGTTAATTTGAATTTGAGAAAAGAGCTTTTTGCTAAATACCCCCCAGTGCAACAGGAAGTTTCCTGAACAGTTTAGCGCGATCTCTCAGCAGGAATCTCAGTTTTCGCCCGCGCATGAGAACGCGGGGAGCGTGATATTTTAATTAGATTAATCCATTTGTCATCTGGGTTAAAACGGTGGCCGCCGAGACAAAACAATGAAGTCATGGGTGAGTAGATTACGTTTCTTCTGCGGGGTCCGTCCAGTCTCTGACCCTCATGCTTTCATTCCTCAGTCCACAGACAAGAGATGGATCGTTTGATACACGATACCGAGATATGAAAATACGATGATGTGACATTTATTTTGGGCCCCAATGTTCATCCTGTACCCAATCTGACAACCGCAAGCAGTGAACTGGTAATGATATCATGGCAATGTGAAATTAATCTGCGCAAACATATGAAATAATTAGTAATGGTAGTCAGGGGAGTGAAAAGGTGAAAGTTGAAGTTAAGTTTATTTAATCATTAAGGTTATTTAAAAACTTTTTTTTTACATAACAGTGTAATGCTGAGCTATCACAGGTCTGGAAAGCTCACATACCTGTGGATATATGACTTGTTGACCCAATCAATACCAATGAAACAATTGTTTTTGAAAGGGGAGTAATAGCAGTATCTTGTTTTAGATGGAAGTCTTTTGAGAGGAGCTACTTAGCTGCTCGAGTAACTTCCCATAGATTTACAGTCATTGTGCTAATGCTGAATGCTGTGCTTATGATTTAGCGTGAAGCTCGTCCAGGCATTATGTAATGAAGTTAGGAAGTTTGGCCAGCATTCTGCCTCTCTCTCTCTCCCTCTCTCTCTCTCTCTCTCTCTGTGTAATTAGAGTCTGTTAAAACAAAAGTTCAGGAGAAGTATATTCAGACAACCCCCCACTCAAATACCTCTATCCGTCCAGTCTGGTTTTCTATGCAGGCATTAATTGCCACGTGCCCTCTCTCCCATCATGCTCTCTGCTTGCGGCGTCCCTCCCCCTCCCCATCTCCACCCTCATGTCTGCTACTTCTGTATTTCACCTTCCCTTCAAGTGGTCAAGTGGATGTTCAGCTCACCCAGAATAGTGATGCATGACGCTGCTCCCTCGGACTCCAAGCCCAAGTGTCTTTACCGCTACAAAATCTGCCAAATCACAATAAACTCCTTCCAAACGCATTCAAAGTTGTCTGAATATGATTTCTACTGAACTGGGTGTGAGTGCTTGTGCATGTATGTGCCTGTCTGTGGAGGCCGCGATGGAGGTTGACTCTGCATGACTCTGCAAAACTCTGCTCCTCTGACTGGCCCTGATTTTAACACTCTTCAAAGGGAGCAATGATGAAGAGTTACAGTAATAATGAGGCCCCGGAAGCCTAAATTAGCTTTAATGAACTGCTGGATTACCGTAATGTGGTTTCATGACTTTCCCTTTCCATCCAACCCCCTAAAAAAAGACAAAAAATAACTTCCTTCCTTCCTGTTCTCTCGATGACTGGGCAACTTTGGTCCATTGATGTTACTGTGTACCAAGCAGCATGTGCCTGCCTGATTTATCTTATCTCCATGACCGTAAATCTGGGCCAAGCTTCTTATGTCAAGCATAAAATAGGTGTATTTCAGGCCTTTTTGCTGCAGGCGCTGTCAGGCCATGACTTTGGGTTTGCGTTTTTTCAGGCCTTTAAATGCGCCACACAGCTGAAGGGAAGTGGAGGACTGAGTTTTGACAGTAAAACACTGACTCCTCTCATCCTGCTGTGGTTTAAGTAAATGACTTTTACTCACATTCTCTCTGCATTTTCTCTCTTTTAGTTTCCATTTCTCACCTCTCTCTCACACACTCTCTAACTGGTTACATGTACGCAGCATTTCCTGTGGCTTGATAAATGGAGTCAGTTTCTCATGGAGTTTAGTTTCTTCAGAAAATGGGGCTGTCCTGGCGTTATGGAGAGGCTCGTTACTCTGTTTTCATTTCTCCATCACAGAATGCAGCCCAAATCTCAGACTTATGGTTCCTGCCATTTTGGACCCCATAGGTGTTTGTATGTCTTTACAATAGCATTGATTGATTAAACATAAGCTATTATGAAGTATTTTTTATCTTTATGAATTCTAAAATATTGGATATTAAATGATTTAAATCAGTCATTGGTTGCCAGACAGTACTTATATACTAAAAATGGACCAAATTATTTAAAAATACTACTAATACATTTTGAAGAGAAAATAGTACATGTACACATTTATTCCATCATGGGCTGTACAATAAAGAGTCCATAGGATCCCTCTGAAATGAGAATGAATGTTTTATTAGAAAAATGTGTTCTATATGACATGAAAATGATTCTATTTATTTTATGTTTGCTCAAAAAATGTTCATTGAGGACCCAAAGCTTGTGGGTAAAATTGCATGCATGACTGAATTTAGCTGACTTATTATGCAGGGATCAACAGGCTGAGGGGGGGTATGCTGGCTCTGATAGGCTGAGGGGGGGAGTACGCTGGCTCTGATAGGCTGAGGGGGGGAGTACGCTGGCTCTGATAGGCTGAGGGGGGGGGTACGCTGGCTCTGATAGGCTGAGGGGGGTACGCTGGCTCTGATAGGCTGAGGGGGGGTATGCTGGCTCTGATAGGCTGAGGGGGGGTACGCTGGCTCTGATAGGCTGAGGAGGGGTACGCTGGCTCTGATAGGCTGAGGGGGGGTATGCTGGCTCTGATAGGCTGAGGGGGGGAGTACGCTGGCTCTGATAGGCTGAGGGGGGTATGCTGGCTCTGATAGGCTGAGGGGGGGAGTACGCTGGCTCTGATAGGCTGAGGGGGGGTATGCTGGCTCTGATAGGCTGAGGGGGGTAGTACGCTGGCTCTGATAGGCTGAGGGGGGGTACGCTGGCTCTGATAGGCTGAGGGGGGGGTATGCTGGCTCTGATAGGCTGAGGGGGGGTATGCTGGCTCTGATAGGCTGAGGGGGAGTATGCTGCTGGCTCTGATAGGCTGAGGGGGGGAGTACGCTGGCTCTGATAGGCTGAGGGGGGGAGTATGCTGGCTCTGATAGGCTGAGGGGGGGTACGCTGGCTCTGATAGGCTGAGGGGGGGAGTACGCTGGCTCTGATAGGATGAGGGGGGGTATGCTGGCTCTGATAGGCTGAGGGGGGGAGTACGCTGGCTCTGATAGGCTGAGGGGGGGAGTACGCTGGCTCTGATAGGCTGAGGGGGGAGTATGCTGGCTATGGGAAGCAGGCTGCGATGGCGGCTCCGTCTGTCTTCAGGCTGCTGCAGAGCTGTGCATTTCCTGCTTCAGATCTTTACCACATCCTGTGTCTGAGGATTCACTTCTGCCTGGCTTGCGGGTGTAATCCTTCACCCTCACCATAAACCAGGAGTTTGTGTGTGTGTGTGAGTGTGTGTGAGTGTGTGAGAGTGTGTGTATGCCTGCATGCACTGCACACCTGTGACAGAGCGATGTCCTGTACATCACACTAAACGGCCCGCAGTGGGAGACACAGTGGGAGCAGCTAACAATGAGCAGGTTGTAAACAGGCTGCGTTCCACTTACCTGAGCAAATCACTTCTCCTTCCCATAACCCAGAGTGCCATTAAAAAGCCATCGGTTCCCTCTCACTTTAAAATGTTACCTGCTGTACTCTGTATAAGACATGGCCCAGGTTTCCAAAGTGGAGCAACTATTTGCTTAAAAACAGCAGTGAGCAGCACACAGGGACCAAATAAATGCATCACAATGGTAATATTCACTTGATACCATGCCAGACAACATGATATTTTCATCTTCAGCTTTCCCAGACTGCTTTTCATCATGGATACCTGAAGTAGGAGTCTCTCTACGGTTTTAACTTTCATTTCATTTGGGGAAACTAACAATGACGTTTTATGTCAGTATTGAAACAGTAAGTTTCAATCTTGAATAATCTCCTTTTAGGAAAGAGTGCAAGTCCTGTATGAAGGTGGACTATAATCTCCAGTTTAAAACCCTTTAAATCGCACTCTTCTGTTAGGAATGTAAACATGAAAACAATGTGTTTATGCGTGTGTGCATGTGTGTGTGCGTGTGTGTGTGCGTGTGTGCGTGCGTGCATGTGTGTGTGTGCGTGTGTGCGTGCGTGCATGTGTGCATGCATGTGTGTGTGAGTGTGCGTGTGCGCGTGTGTGTGTGTGAGTGTGTGTGTGAGTGTGTGCATGTGTGTGTGAGTGTGTGCGTGCTTGCGTGTGCGTGTGTGTGTGCATGTGTGCGTGCATGTGTGTGTGAGTGTGTGTGTGAGTGTGTGTGTGCTTGCTTGTGTGTGCGTGTGTGTGTGCATGTGTGCGTGCATGTGTGTGTGTGTGTGTGTGTGTGTGTGTGCGTGCTTGTGTGTGTGTGTGTGTGTGCGTGCGTGCATGTGTGTGTGTGTGTGTGTGTGAGTGCATGTGTGCGTGCATGTGTGTGTGTGTGTGTGTGTGTGTGTGTGTGTGAACTGTCATCTAATATTTGTGTGCGCTTACTGGAAGCACACCCATAAATGTTGTAATACATTATGACATATTTACCTCTTGAGAATAATGAATCATGCTTTAAAATAACACACATTTAGTGGATTTTTAAATCACTCTTAGACAATACTTCAATTCGAACAATTATTCATGAAAAGTGTCAAAGTCATTCGCTGTGGATGGTGACAAAGTTTATTTGTCTTCAAAGTGTTTTATGGTTCTGTTGTCTGGTCTGTTTTTTTTTTTGAAGGTTTCTCTCCCTCCAGGTAAAAATCCAGGCATGAGTTTGCAGAGGCCCTGAAACACAAAGTTTCTAATACAGTGAAGAGAGAGACAGAGAATAAGAGCAGAGTGAAGCTGTCTAAAACATAACAAACTGGGCTAAAAAATAAAAAGAACTTTTTCTTAATGTCATGAAAATTTTCAGGAATGAACAAACCCATCTTCGCCATCATTTTCCCCCACTTTGCTGATAATTTGTATGCTCAGAAATGGAGTTTGCACAGGGGTTGTGTGTTCTGAGAGTGGTATCGGTGCACGTCTCTGCCTCTCTGGTTATCGCAGCGCAGAGCCTGAGGTGTCTCTTGATCAGATAACACACGCTGCTGCCCAGGAGGCCCAGCTCATGACATCTGTGCTGTGTTTTGACTCAAACTGCGCTCTGCGGCTCAGCCAGCCACACACAATTCTGCATGACTTTCAGCTCCTACACCCGCTCTTCGGCAAATGCTACATGCAGCCCTTCGGGCGATGGTGCTCACAGCTCTTGATTAAATAACATCATGTGTCCTGTGAAATGTGGAGTTGCATCAGAATGTTATCTTGCTCTTTGTCACTATATTAAACCTTACACAAAAGATCCCTCGCTGTAATGACTGTTGCGTTATGTCTAGTGTCAGGTAGTTACTAACCACTGATTATGTATGAATTATGTAATAACATTACATAGATAAAGCAACTGTGGTTATCCCATATTACTTCAAAAACTATGCAATCTTAGATCAGTTAAATTTTCAAATATTACAAATTACATTCTGGATTATCTTTTTTTTTTCTGGCGGTGGTGGTGGTGGGGAGTAATCTGTAAAATTCTAACCATAATTAGCACACTTTTTGAAGTATTCTGTGTTGATTAAACATACTTAACTTTTGTAATCTGATTATGTAACACAGATTACGCGTGTCATTATGAGTCAGTTACTCCCCGATGCTGAAGAGGAAGCATTCTGAAATCACGCACTGCCATTTCAGTTGTGAGACTGAAAGAAAAAAGAAAAACTACATTTTGGACATCACTTCAATGAACTCTGTGCCTGAAATTACATGAGGATTTGCCTGCAACTCTTCCCCCTGAAATCTCCCTTTTCCTTGTAACAGCAGCAGCTGCTGTGAGCGCTGACCTCACATCTGAGTTTATCAGTAACAGAGATCAGTGTTAGATTGTGCCGGCGCTTGTAAGCCAGCCAGAGAGCCAGGAACTCAAAGCTGTCCCATTGGCTCCACTGACACCACTGACTCCAGCTGAACCACGCTCACTTCCCCTCGCTACCTTAGCCCTGCTGCTAACGCTCACTTCCCCTCGCTACTTTAGCCCTGCTGCTGACGGCCACTGTGTCTGCCTCCCCGGACAATGACCGGCTCCAAATGGATGCTTCGGCTCTGACGTATTCTGGCTTCCAATCCTGTTTTTGTAACCGGGCCAATGGCAGAAGCACGCAAAGCCCGGTTTAACGCTTATGCGCCCATTGAAACGGTTAAGTCTGATACAGTCCGGGGGGAGTGACAACACTTCCTGTGGAGCTATCAGGCCTCTCTCGTCAGAAACATCTCAAACAATGAGCTGATAAAATCACAGCCAACTGGTCACCCCTGTGTCACATCCTGGCTCACCGGAGATCCAGAGCAAAGCCTTAGAATAAGCCATGGCTTTCCTGAAGCCCGTTTAAAAACTAAAAAGGGGGTTAGGGGTCACACTGATGGGTTTTAGAATATTATCATTATTTCTTATGATAACATTTATTGAAGTGGTCAAGGTTTAAAAGGTTCCTCCAGTATCTCTGTACTACCCTGCTCTCTCCAGTTTTCTCATATTTATGATTCATGTTGAAAGCCTGTGCAGAAACCTTACATGTGTATTAAGGGTCTGTTGGAACCAGAGTCTGTTATAATGTATGTTGTGGTAAATGCATGTGAGCTGTACTGCACAGACAAAATTGATTTGATTTGGTGAGTAGCTTATGGCACTGTGAAATATATTTCCACTGTGAAATGTACATGTTTGGCTGAGGGAAAAAGAACACAAAATCAACAACAGAATAAGAAGGGTAATATCAGATTGGAAATATTCGGTCTTTGGCACATTGAACATAAATGTATTCCTTAAAGCTGATCATAAATACAGCAATAGAATAAGAAAGCTTGATAAATAAGTGACAATAACATGAAGTGTGGCAATGTGTTTATTGAAGTGATTTGAAATTAACGACAGGTCTGCTTTCATTTGAATGAATTTTCACACAACATATAAAAGTGTTTGTCAGCTGTTTATTGTGATGTGGCAAGTTGTATAACGGTACAGACATTTGATCTTGGGCTTGGAGTCCAGAGGAGGCAGCGTCATGTCTCACAATTTTGTGTGAGGTGAATCCCCATGACCACTAGAAAATAATGAGAAATACAGACCAAAAGGAAGCAGGCATGTAGGTGAAGAGAGAGAGGGATGCTGGAAGCAGTGAGTGTGATGGGAGTACGTGGCAATTTAATACCTGTGTAGAAAACCCAATTGGATGGATAGAGATATTTGAGAGAGGGGTTGTCTGACAACACCCGAATTTTTGTTTTAAACAATCTCCACTTAGAGGAACAGAAGAACATAACATGAGACAGAGAGCATGTGCCTGTCCAGGCAGCGAGGCTGTTGAGTTAGGTTTGAAGTGGTAATTCTGGGGCTTTCTCAGGGGCTGGTTGAGTTTTTTTTGAGCCAATTAGAGCATGCTGGACGTTGGAAAAGCGAGGGAGGTTTTCCGTGATAAGAAACGAGGCCAGGGTGATAGGTATCTAAAGACCAAACTCCATCAAATGGCACTCGACATCTACATAGACTCGAAAGAATGTGGCCTGAAAAATGTAATTTGATAACTTTGCAGCCAGATCAGCACAGGTCAGTGCCCAAAGAATTCAACAGAATGTACACATACAGAAATGAAAATTAATTAAACCATTCTCAAATGAAAAAAAAAAAACCCACATCTGTTGTAAGCGGTAGGTTGTTTAAGTCTATAATCACCAACGGTGTATGCAGTTGTTGGTTCATGGAAAGTTATCTTTCCACAGTTTTCATTTTGCACCAGCCTGCTATAGATCGCTAGCACAGCAAGTGTTTAAATGCGAATCTTAGATAGCATATTAGCATATCACATTCCAGTCAACAGAAGCCAAAGGTTATTTTTCTGAACCGAGGATTCTTAGGAACAGGATGACCCCTGTCTAGGTTCTGCTGTGCTTGTCTTCCTCTCGTGTTGTTTCTGTGGCCCTAATGATCCATGGCCTCAAGCAATATGACAGAGACCATAAACCTGATTTCAGTTCAGCTAACACAAAGAGCTGCACAGCCATGAGCTATTGGTGTGTAAAGTGTGCAGTTGACCCAAAGTGCTCAGGGCCAGATTTACTAAAGAACTGCGACTGTGGTTCAGGCATAAAAGCAGCTGCTAAAACATTTCTGTACTTACGTGTGACTAAAATCGCTACTAAAATTAGATTTGCGGCGACTACGTCACTTTGCGACTTTCCTCTTGATACATAGTAAAATCTGTTCATGCATATGTAAGCCTGGGGTGAAGGCGTTAAAACAGGGTGGAGAATTTGCAAGTGAGGCCAATTAATTATTCCATCCAATTTACTAAACCTTGCTTTCACTCCAAAACTCTCCTCTCAGTTGGTGTAATGCCGTATTCCTATGCTGTAATACGGCGTTATGAAGCTTTGCCTCGTTGGAAATCTGAGACGTGTGGGTGAAGATGTTGGTTGATTTGTGACAGAGTGCTCCTATTCCATTTTAGAATGTAAACAACAGAAAACCAAACATTACATTCCATTACAGAGAGAGAGAGAGTGCATTTTATTGAGTCCATGTAAACCAATCATTTTTCTCAGACAGAGGTTTCCATGGTCACCTTGCTCTGGGATGTAACAGCCCACAAGACCCTTCCTTTCTCCCCCACTCTGTCACAGGAAGTCGTCCTTCAGGCGGGCTTTGTGCAGATTTGACTGTTGATTGAGATGAAAATGGCAGGAAGCACTGGGCAACTAATGTGGATTATGAAACACTGCTGGCTTGGAAGAGTGGGATTTGGGAGGGGGGAGGGGGGGGGGGGTGGGATCAGCAATAGTATTCTAGCACCACAACACAAACTCCAGTTTTTTGGGCCAAAATAATAAAACAGAGGCTAAAAATAACCAGAGTCTTGATGTTACAGAGCAACTATCGGACATCTCAAAGCACCAAGCCTGAAGCAGCTGTTTTCCACTCCCATTAGGACGTATTCATCTCCAGCCCCCAGTCCACCATTTTATCAGCCTCTACTCCAGATACTTACTCTCTGCTAAAACATGTGGAAAAACTCAACTGCTCTGGCCTTGGCTCCATACAATCTGAGAGTGGATTTGATTGGTTTAGGCAGTTCATCGTTTCTAGCACCTAGTCTGCTTTGCCACTCGATTGGTCGTAGTAACCGAACATTAGTTTATAAGCACTTTATTAGCTGAGCAGAGCTACACCACGCTAGAGTGGGAAATAGTTAAATCATTAATGATTACATCACAGAACTGATTCATTAGTCACAGAACAGATGCATGCGATTTACTGAGATCAAAGGTGTAATTTTAGCATGCACATTGGGCTTTTTGATTGAGCATTTTGAGGGTTATGTTGTCTGTCTGCTGAGGGTTCCTTACTGTACCCCACTCAGCTGTTAGTGGTTTAACAAAAACTCTGCATCCACCTCTCTCCATCTAATATCTATGCAGAGATAAGCCCCACAACCCCCTGCTCCAAACAAACAGTAAACATGCAGACTCACAAACACAGTAAGCCAGACCACAGCCTTGACCGTCCCCTCACTACAACTGCACTGACACCACTGCCTTCCTACCCACATACAAATTAAATAAATAACACTATACCAAAACAGAATATCATCAAGACATTGCAATATACTAATAATATATTAATATGTACAATAACATATATTAGTTTGTAAAACATACTCCATTGCATTTACTATGCATAATTTGCACACAGTACTCGACTACACTGGTACCCTGTTCGATATATAAGAGAAGATTTGGGACAGTTAATATATTTAGGCTTAGCGGAGACAAAGGCCCTGTGAGTGTGTAGTGTCGAGGCATGATGCAGTAATGGATACTGTCCAGACAGTGGGACATAGCAGGGCTGAAAGGCCTGTTCTCATTATTAAGTATTTTTGTAAAATATTCTATATGTATCCTATGAAAATTTCCATTTCTATATTAATAATGCATTGTATTGCAAAATAATATATTGTATGGTTTATTCTTGCAAGGATGTGGCTCAAAAGAATCAGTGACTCCTATCTCTTCAGTGACAGCAGTGGACATGTTTCCCATAGTGCATTATGGGTAGGGATGACAACAGAATGGTGTTGGAACCTGCCTCTCAGGAGTGTATAAAACACACACACACACACACACACACACGCACACACACATAATGACGTTCAGTTGTTAAAAAGCTTGACCTTAACCGAATGAGCATTCCTTCCTGCAATTACCGACTCGCTCCAATCCGTTCAGTCTAAAACACCTACTCTCAGGCACAAAGGAAATGATTGTTTTCTGACAATGGGGCTTTCAAAACGACGCCGGTGTTTTGTGGTTTCCTGAATGCGCGTGCTCCTATTAACGGGCCATATTCAATAAACGGTAAAACCCTGATATTGTTGGCTTTCATTGAAACAACTGTGAAATATATAAAGCTGGAGCAAGCAGACAGCTTTGGTAACTGTTGTGCTCCTCAATTGCAGTTGAGTGGATTTGACATGCCATTACTCACAGCGTGACTCCATATGAATTCCTTTAACTATTACTTCTCCACTTTTTGTGAGAGTAAACATAAGAAGAGATTGGCAGGGTTTAAATTGTATTTGCTCGCTGCCGTTGGGGTAGGGTAGGGAAGTATTAGCTGGCTATCATGTGGGCAGCTCAAACTAATAGTGTCTGAATGACAGTAATGTTTTCGTTTTGTTGACCACAGCCTACTAATCTATGCCTCAGCGCTGGGTACTGCAGCGTAGCCTGAAGGGGAAGAGGTTATGAACGCAAACACGCAGAAATTCACCTCTTCTGTCAGAAGACGCGCGTCTGGAATTTTTCACTGCAAGAACACATGAGAATACAAAGCCTCCTGTCTCCATTAAAGTAAAATATGAGCTCTTCATCATAATCTCCTGACAAACTCCCTTCATTTCTCTGAGAGGAGAAAAAAAGATTTTTATTTTCAGCAAGCCATACTGTTGGAAAGAATGAAGGTAAAAACAGACAGGTCCAGTGTTTTAAACACACAAGTTCCAGCTCACTCACTGTGAATTACTAGTGTGATGCTAAAGATTTTGAAATTGCTGGAAAAAAGAAAAGTAATTTGTTTTACACGCTATATTGTGAAGTGTGGACTCCAAATTCTATGGAAATGTTATGAAATGTTTTACCAGAATGCTGGATTCAAAAGAAATACAGCCCAGTTACATGATGGTAGTCATTTCATAACAAATGGAAACTGACAGCACTAATGACTGAAGTTGGCTCTCTGTTTCCATGGTAAGGCAGAAAACGACCTGCCTGTTTAAACCAAATCAGGATTCTCATTTCTGATAAGGTTTACATTTACTATAAAAAACACACACTCAGTGCGTCTCAAAAAGGAGGAGTGACTCAACAAACACAGTATAAAAAGAGAAGATAATTGTTAATATATATGATGTGGTATGAAATGTACGTTGTGATATAAAGAATGTTGTGATATGAATTGCACACGCCCTTGAGGAAACGTGAGTGTGTTTGATTGTGTCCCAGCCTTGAAATGTCCACCCTTGAAATCATAAAATGTTTGTCCATTACTTTGGCTCAAATAAGTTCAGTTGGATTTTATAAATCATTTTCACAAATAATATGGGTGTACATTTTTAGGCTCATATGCTTGAGTGCAGTCAACAAGAGTGATGTTTTAGGCAAGCCATGTGAGGTATCTCATGTGTCTTGACAATATTGCCACATTTGTGAAAAATAAACCTGCCAAAATCCTTTTTTTTTTTTTTGGTTGTTTACTTTTCCCCATCAATAATTAAGTCTGCGCTCTTATCAGCCGTGCATCTTGGCCAGACTCAGGTCTTGAGAAACAATGTCATAAACCAAGATTTGTTTGTCAAAATTGTTATTTTGATTCCAGCTCAATATTGAAAACAGTATAACAACTAACCGACACGAACGTAGATAATATAAAGAATGACCTTCTTGCTCAATATTGCCTGTTTCTTTGCTGTTTTGTAACCTCATCCTTCAATATGCAAAGCTGAAATTGTTTGCGCTCTTGGGGATCATGAAATGTAATTGCAGTATAAATTAATCCCCGTTTTCCCAGAAAAACAGCCCTGTGGTGACAGCTTTATGCGTTCAGTAACCCTCCAATCCATGTCTCACCCTGCGTGCTGTTAAAAATGTTAGTTCAGCCGGAGATTTCATCTCTTCATTGGAAAGGAAAGAATCACTGGCAAAGACAATAGTTATAGTTATAGCAGCATAAACGAAAAATAATACTATAATAAAAAAAAACACAAAACTAAAATATAAAAGCAACAACCTAAAATAAAGGTGATCAATCTTCCTCAGATAAATGGATTGAAACTAGTTTTTAGGATTTGTGACATTTTGTAATTTGAGATATTCTTTAATCAGTTAGTATTGCACTAATAATGAGAATTGCAAATTATTGAGATACCAATCAAACTAATGAAGTTATAAATTAGTGTTTCCCTAAAATGGGTAAACTCAATCGACATTCAGGGGTATCTCGCCTTGGCATGTGTTTTCAGAAGCTAAAAAATAAGGACAATTTTCCCAGTATATTTTTAGCTTTAGTAACTCTCTCTCTCTCATTCATCCACACACACACACACACACACACACGCACACACACACACAGATCTAGGATCCTTGGCATCCTTGGCATCAGCCAGTAATGTTGACTCAAAGAGCAGATTAAGGGCCAGCTTTCTGACCTTAGAAATGAGTTTTTTTTTAACTCTTTGAGAATGTTCGGACCGTATTGATGAACACCAGGATAGTTCCAGACGTTATCTACAGTCAGTAGGGGGTCTCGCTGCTGCTCGAATTGCTTTTAATCACAAGGCCTGGGGCAAAGGTGGGGCTGTGGGGCTGAAGAAATCTGGTTGGTCCAAAGACCCTAGCAACAATACGAGAAAGGCCAATGGAATGTATGCACAGTCTGGTCGGAGTCCCCACCCCCCCACCCCCCCATCCACCTCAAGCAAATAGAATACGAGCAGCTTCTTGAAGCATGTCCTCCAAAGTTAACCTTTTGTTGTTGATAAAATGGTTTAGATAATAATAATAAAAAAAAAAATTGTATTTGATATACTTTCTATTTTACATATTTTTTTTCTGTTGATGCTGCAGAAGCAGGAGCTGAATTTGTTTAACTGGTACAGAATTAATAGCTTGCACCCTGCTTCAGTTTCGGTATTCTGATTTGTGGCCATTGCTTTCACTTAGAGTGTACAACAAAAGAACCTTGGGAAACATTTCACATAATGTCCCAGAAGATGAAAGAATTTAAGTCTCCGTGGTAAAAAGCAAACAAACTACAGTTTTGATAATCGCTCCCTAGAAGCAGCGTAGGTACTTGTGAGCAGTTGTACTCAAGCTGCCGCGGTAGCGCACAGTCTGGATTTCACAGTCTGTAACCTAAGTGGGACAGGCAAGAGGAGACCGAGGGCAACAGAAGCAGCTTTAATGAGAGATCACAGGGCGTTTAAGGCCAAGAGTCCTACCTCAGAATAATACGTAAAACCCAGTCCCCCCCCGGGGAGACCGCTGGGAGATGGAACTGCGGTGTAATTAGAACAACCACAGCCTTCAGGAGCTCACAACGGCTTCCAAAAGGAGCATATCCTCTACAAGGAACACTGAAAAAGAGGTTCTTTAAACAAACAAACAAACAAACAAACAAACAACAAAAAAACCTCCCCCAGCTGGGCCTTTTTTTAAAAATGGTTTCCCACAGAAAAAGAAACAATATTTACAGGGACAAATGCGTTGGGGTGTTGGGGTGCGATTTGGAAAAACGGAAGTGCCTGAGGTGACAAATCTTCATGGGAGGTATACTTAGAGCTTCAGAAAATATTATCAGTCGGCTGATTTAATTAAACCGTCCGGAACCATGACTTTCCTCTTGTTTCAGCCGCCTGGCTGGTGAGGGTGGATTTTAATCTTAGGCCTAGCGACAGTTGGCTAATTTATTACACAGCATGTTACTGCGGCAATTTAATGGAAATTGGTCCACAGGAGGTTTTGGAGTAGTAATCTGTAACAAAGATTTACCATCTACCTAGTTTATCAAAGCCACACAAACACACACACTCACACACACAGTCCATGGGGCACTCAGCTCTTTTTGGAATTAAATACTGACTAACAAGGGGGTTTTTGGTCTCAAAATGTCTAAACCACAGCTTTAACCATGCAATTCCTGAACAGTCATCAAGTTAAGCTCTCAATTAGGGTGATTAAGAAGAATTTGACTCTGCTGGTTGCTGGTTGCTGGTTGCTATGTAGGGCGGTTCCACCATCAACACCTCCAGGTGTGCTCGGTGGATAAACCTCAGGTTCCCCCATATTTGAACTCACTAACTTATTCAGCACCACCTCTTCCCCTAACGGTGCTCAGAAACGGGCCGCAATTCCACTTCAGCCCGGTGTTGACCCACACACTGTGGTGCGTTAAATGTGTTGGTTTTAGGCCTGAAGGGCCTGAGTACGGATGAGGTCACAGCGGCGGCGGTAGTGATGATAGATTTCCGTAGGTGGAGCTGAACCGTACCTTCTAGAGAAAACAACGTGCAGTCAGCCTGCAAACTCAGAGGGCCCCCTTGGGCAGGCCCGGAATGTTCCGGCGTCACCGCCAATGTCCTCACACAACATTACCCACACCGAGAGGGCGACGGGGCGAAGGTAGATTTGTGAGGGTGACTACTGAGAGGTCCTTTTGTTTGTTTAAGTTGCACAAGGTGCAGAAAATGTTGCACGGACGTGAGGTAGCAAGCTTGGGCAGGAAAAAAGTCATATTTGTTTTTGGGAACTTGTGCAGGCTGTTTGATGTTCAGCTAAATAAAAAGAAGTTCCCTAGAAAGCAGAGTGTGACGTGAGGGGGCTGAGGGGGCGCGGGGGGGATAAAACAAACAAAATGGCTGCAGAACGTGGCGATGTTCGGGAAGGAAGCAGAGCTGCGTGGGCAAGCGAATGCGAGAACACTGCGCTGACTCAGATAGCGGGTTCTCCGTGCACGAGGCCCTGTAGGAAGAGGATGTGGACGCAAGCTTGCGGTGGTACTGCTGTGGGGTGGGGGGGGGGGTGGGGGGGGGAGAAAGGACGGACGTGACGTAATTTCTCTGCCTCGGCAGCGGCACCCAGGCAGTGGTGATGGAGCTGGGGATCTCCATGAGGCTCTGAGCACACACTCAGCAGAACCCCGCTCCGATCCCCAGCACCTCCTGAGAGGCCCACATTACTCACAACTCTCTGCGTTTGCACTTACACCAGGACCCAACATCGCAACTACATCCAGTCAACCCAAATCTACAATGAGGCCTGCAAGCAATCAGAATCTATCCAATAAGACCTGCATTCAGTCCATATCTGTTAACATCTGCTGTTAACTTTGACAAAAAATAGACAGTTTTGCAGTTTCAACAATCACCAAAAAAAGTATTTACTAGAAACTGTTAAGGAAACAGTTCTTCAGAGCTATACATTTAACTCATGTTACCTGTCAGTCTCATGTCTATCTTGGTATGCTGATCTTTATAGTGCTTTTGTTCTGTTGGTGGGACAACACTGAAGAATATTTGTTGTCAAGAGTCAGGTGCATCTCTTTCAAAAACAGGAAAATACACACACTCCATTAAAATTTTAGTCCAGGGGTGACCAGCTCTATTCGTGGAGAGCTACAAGGTGTGCTTTTATTTGTTGTTTCTCAACTCTTAATGGATGAAGTAGCGCAGATGTTTACACAGTTACCTCACTTCACCTGTTTTCTGGGGTTTGAATTGGTCTCTAATTTTAAGGTTAACACTAAAACCAGTGCATTCTGTGGCCCTCTTCGGCCAGTGTGGCTGGCCCTGTTTTTGTGCCTGTGCGCGTAGTGTTTGGTCACACAAACAGAACAAGCAACTCAAATGAACCCTTCTCTGGAAAGAGGAATGTTTGGTTTCAAAAGAAGAATACTTGAAAATGCTACTTCATCCAAAAAAAAAAAAAAAAAGAGAAACCTTATCTGACCTTAAGCAAGTGCTTGTAAATGCAGGTTTTATTTCAACCAATTACACTTGCTCAATGACCTAATTAGCTGTATATACAGCAAAGCCAGCTCACTCATATTAGACCCCCATTAAACATTCTATGCAGGGATTCAGGTGCAAACTTCAGCAAATGCATTATATCCCCACTTCTGGAAAGCAACAAAAACAAAACAACTTCTGTATAGAAAGTGTAGAGGAAACAGCTCTCAGCGACAACATAATGATCCTGACCAAGCTGGAGGAAACAAACCAGCTCTCAAACAAAAGCAAATAGGGAGAAAGAAAAGGCGAGCTTAACCATTTCTTTGGTTTTATTCACAAATCACAAAAGCAGGGCTCCTAACTCAAAGTTACCTCTTAGCCTGTCAGCCAGCTGAGGCGGCCCCACCCACTCACATTCCAAAAATAACTTGGCAAAATAAATAAATAAATAAATAAAACTTTTTTGTACTAGATGCAGGAGCATAAATATTTTACAAGGTCTAACTATTCTATTTAGGTCATGTAACTGTGGCTTTTATTCAAAGAATAATTCATATCTTACCACATTTGGGTTGGTCAAAGAAAATATATTTTCTATGAAATTATAACAGTCCACAACCAACTAATTAATGCTAATTTGTGTTTCAAAAAAAGAAAAAAGTGATTCACCAAAGTGATGTAACTGTAACCTATATTTACTCTCTCCCTTTGGGTGAACATGAAATATGGACAGAGAATTTAGACATTGACATTGATTTCTGGCACACTCCTAAGCCAGTCATATTTTCAGCATTGTATCCAATAAACCCGAAACTATATACTTATTACAAACGATATATATTTTTCTAAGCTTTTCCTACCTATAAAATTGCAATATTTAACTGGAAGTTTAGAGAAGTGTATATTTAATACTAGAATTGAAGACCTCAAGTTTTACAGCACCATAAGAAAAATTCTCAAGAATGATTCGATCCAATATGACAGTGCAGAGCAGCTGCAGATTAATTATTTTTAAACATCACCAGGTAGTTATGTAAGATATTTGATGTAAGTGAAAATGCAGGCATGTAAATGTGCCATCTGATGCAGTGTTTCACAAGTCCATCTGTTTGGTGCTCTTTGCAGAGAACGTCAGGCGGCACAACCGCTTAATGACGCGTTGCTTGTTCGAGGCGTGCTTTGTACTTGTTCAGTCGCACAAAAAAAAGCACACAGAAAAGAAAGACAAACAGAGATTTAAATGTCAAGATGTGTACGCCGTCTTCCCTCACGTTGCCACAGAGCGTTTCTCTCCGCCCGCACAGCTGTTGCCAAGCGCCGTCCCTCAGACAGGAGCCTGGCTCGGGTCGGGAAGCCTGCCAAAAGAGTAAGTGCACTTTTTAACCCTTTGAGTGCTAACAAAGCATTTGACATGTAAAGGGCTGTAAGAGTATAAAACCGGCAGCGCAATACAGGCATGAGGCTGAACTGCTTCCCTTCTGTGGTGGCATTCCATACGAGCGAATCAACGTGACATTAAATGAGTTCTCCAGGTTTGGGTCACTAAGCCAGCACCCCTGTCAATGCAGCCAGGCTTAAGGGTGCATTCAAGGACAGAGAAACGACAATGTTAAAGTGAACCATCTCAGGGGACATGTGTACTGAGAAAACTGAAAAAAAAAAAACATTTAGAAATAAAATGAAACATTTTCATCTCATAGCACATACTTATAAATCTCCTGAACAACTTTCTACTTTCATACATATAAGAATGTGGGTTCCCCTTTAACCCATAATTCAGGTAAACATGCGTTCCTTTATTCTGCTGTTGAAAAGACCTTTCAAAAACAAAAAAATTAAAAAATAACAAGCGACCCCTGCTCTTGCTGGAAAGTGAATGATTTGCACCTTCAATGACAGGGCAGAAAATATGGGTAAAAGATCAAATTTTCTTCAGGTGGAACCTGACTTTCCCACTACTTCACTCTAGTGAGGATGGAGTAATTGTTTTCCTGTTGTTGTGGACCTCTGCCCATAGCCAGGGATAGTGTTGCTGGAACTCAAATTCCCAGACTCCTCTGCTCTGTGCACTACTGAAGTGTTCACTGCTGTGACGCGTGGAGTAAACATGTCAGAGAGGGACATTTGGAGACGGTGAAACTCCTCTTGTAATGGTTCACGTTTAAGTTGCAGTTTCTCAGTTGGTGGAAGGGAAGAGCAATATGAATACCCCTTGAATGTGTGGCAGATTCCAGCCCTGGAGGGCCACAGTTTCTGAAGGTGTGTGGTTCAGCACTTACATTGATTTAAGCCATTCATTGGCTAGAGTCAGATCACCTGGTTTCCACGGCCTACAATGGCTGATAAAAAGGTTACCTAAAAGAACCTAAAAGCAGGCTTTGTGGTCCTCTAAGACTGGAGTTAACCCTTAGAGACACCTGCCTTCCAGAGGCAGAGTTTGATGCCCCTGTTTTAATCCATGTGCAGGAGTTACATTTGGCAGAGGAAAGAACACAACTTACCCTGTTTACTAAATGGGTTCAGTGGCACATCATCTCATTTACTTGACAGACACCTCTTAACATAATTAGAATATACTGATGTATATTGTAATTACCTTCATTTAACATATACTGCAGTACATTACATTTCCCTAAGAGACAGGCCAGTGGGTTACCTCTTACGGCTGATTGGCTACACGGCACTGGTTAACCCTGTTTACTCTTAGCTGATTGGCTCCACAGTGATGCCTTATCCCATTTGCTCTACCCTG
This sequence comes from Albula glossodonta, assembly GCA_019788955.1. NCBI lineage: Eukaryota > Metazoa > Chordata > Actinopteri > Albuliformes > Albulidae > Albula > Albula glossodonta. Next base: position 1,484,788 of record JAFBMS010000075.1, on the reverse strand, counting down.
ATTGGCTTTCAGAGCAGTGCCTCACCATGTTTACTCTTTGGCTCATTGGTTTCATGGCAGAGGCTTACCCCAGTTACCGTCCGACTGGCTGTCTGCGCTCAGCCTCTGAGAGAGAAAGCACTTGTTATTTTTTCTTCTTTTTCAGGGTCACACTTTCTTCTCTTTCCTCTTGAAAAAGGGCACGCTGTGTGAAAAGTCAAGCAGGATCCTGTCAGTATGTTTTACCGCTGTACTCCTTTTCGCCATGTCAAAACTTATTTCATTTGCACCTTTGCAATGAAAACAAATCCGCTGATTCATATAGCCAGGCATGAAGCGTAACTTTGGCTGGCAGGGAAGTGTTGTAAATCCATCCCCATTCCAACTCCTGGCTCTCCGGAGCAGGAATGGAACCCCACTCCACACAAGCTGGCAGGGGAACGAGGCAGAGGAAAAGAAATGCAGAGGGACAGGTTGAACAAAAAGCTGTTTCACAATGTGTGCACGCTGCAGAGTTCTGGCTCTGGGCCTGCGCTGTCCGACTGTCCTGGCAGGAGGGCAGCGCAGCGGAGTTTGCTTTAGGTTTCAGAAGATAAAATAACTCTAAATCTGTACCTGGACAGAAAATTACCCACCTTATACCTTCTGATCTCTGCTCACCCCTTTTTTTCCTGAGAAGTAGAAACATTTTACATTTTAATAACCTATAAAATCACTTTGCTGTACAGACTAAGAGGGCACTGTATACTCACAGTGTACATGTCGGGTGGCAAATATATCTTCAAACTTCATAATTGGTTTTTAGTTTTTTTTTCGCATGGCTGGAATTTGTTCAGAAGAATTCAGTGAAATTTGATATGGTAATGAGCAAGCCTTCTGCAAGGGAGTCAATCAATCCTCTCTCCTCAGGAGAGTTTTTTTTATTATTATTAATTTTCTGTCAAGAAACTGAAACTGAAGCCTTAGTAAAAACGTATTTTCAGAAAAATCAAAAACATATTTATTTGAAACCGCATTTGTATCATTTTCTCATTTAGGTGTCCGATGGTTAGCCATGCCAAGCGTTAGCCTGGCCCAGAGCACTATGGGTGACCAACAGAATTCTTCTTATGTTCTGCCAGCTCCTACCAAAATGACATGTTTGGGTCTTATATTTTATGCGTGGATACAAACCTGATGTGGCAGCCACACGTTTAAATGTCTGTAGTAGATTGGCAAGTTAAGGAATCCGCAAAATGGGCTCGCAAAATGAACTCCCTTGTGTGTGAAGAAAAAATAGCAACACACATGCAACTGTGAGTAAAAGTACATGACAAATATGAACTGAATCCAGTCCACAAGCATCACACACACACACACACAAACACACACACACACACACGCATGCATAACTTTTGCTATGCACATAGCAATAGCAAAAGTTTGTCAACTCTGACAGAGTAAATTTTGTCCCAGCAGTCTCATAGAAATTCTGTTAGAGATAAATTACCTCAAACAGTTTGCTGAGCATGCATACGAACATGATACACATGCACACACTCAAACAGACACACAAATACACACACACACACTTGCAGACACCCAAGCGTACACACGCTCACGTGCACACACACGCACAGACATGCATTCACAAACAAAGGCACTGACAGATACAAGCGCAGATAATTGAAGGAGACTGAGTGTTTGGATTGTAATGCCAGAAATTTGGGCTGCTTCCAGCAGGCCTGCAGTGAGCAGACTCTCCCTGTCCTCTCGTATTACCCTCCTCTTCTCCCTCACATTCTCACTGCGCTTCCCCCTCACTCTGCATCAGGCCAATTTGTCGTGGCAGTCAAACTTTACTGGCCCTGGCTCTCATTACACACACTTAAGCCTGCCTGAAGACTCTGGGATGTGTCCAGGGCCCCATTGTATCCCTGTCAGGAGTCTGCCAAGTTCACTGGCTGGGGCCGTGCGTAAGAGAGAGCGTCTTTGTCGGACGGCCAGAGGAGGGGCTTCAGCAGCACTGCGATGCAATGATATATGGCATGAAGCTATGATAGCAAAACGCAATGCACAAGGCAACTGCTTCAGCAACACGGTGTCTGGAATGTTTTCAACAGAGAGACGCTGATGAGAAAAAAAAAAAAAAAATTCAAGACGAAAACGAAAAGAAATTCATAGACGGATTACAGATTTGTCCACAAATCCCTTTTGGTTGTATTTATCAGGATAATAATTGAGATTAATGGCATGTGTGATCTTGAATTATGTGTGTCTGCAGTACAGACGAGAACAGTGCAGTTTTCTTCTGTGGTCTTTTCCAAAGAAGCATTTAAGAACACATTATGGATTAGTTATCCAAATAACATTCATCAATTATTGCTGTTTGGGGACATATTAAGGGGGAAAAAATAAGCAGGACCACAAGACTGCCCATGAATAAATAACTTATGAGACATTTCCAACACCAACAACCAAATATTAAAAGGTAAAAATGCCCGAATGCCACTACCTAAAGCATGTTTACTTTTATGATTAAAAAACAAGGACTGAAATTGACATTAGCTTTGACATTTAATTGTGATGGTTTTATTTTGCTTTGATGAAGCATAACATTTTAAGAATAATTTCCCAAATGACATGACAATCCAGATGTTCATTCAGAGGGTGAGGTTCCAAGCACCAGATACAAACGGACCGTGTGTCCCACCCCTGGAGGTTTCGTTTACAGACGGACCGTGTGTCCCACCCCTGGAGGTTTCGTTTACAGACGGACTGTGTGTCCCACACTGGAGGTTTCATTTACAGACAGACCGTGTGTCCCACCCCTGGAGGTTTCATTTACAAACGGACCGTGTATCCCACACTGGAGGTTTCATTTACAGACGGACCGTGTGTCCCACCCCTGGAGGTTTCGTTTACAGACGGACTGTGTATCCCACACTGGAGGTTTCATTTACAGACAGACCGTGTGTCCCACCCCTGGAGGTTTCATTTACAAACGGACTGTGTATCCCACACTGGAGGTTTCATTTACAGACGGACCATGTGTCCCACCCCTGGAGGTTTCATTTACAAACGGACCGTGTATCCCACACTGGAGGTTTCATTTACAGACGGACCATGTGTCCCACCCCTGGAGGTTTCATTTACAAACGGACCGTGTATCCCACACTGGAGGTTTCATTTACAGACGGACCGTGTGTCCCACCCCTGGAGGTTTCATTTACAGGCGGACTGTGTATCCCACACTGGAGGTTTCGCTAACATTCATAGCACCATGTCAGTCTGAATACTGCACGTCTCCAGTGTCCTATCCTCCAGAACCAGCCCAATGTCCAATCCTGGTTTAGACTGAGACAGATAAGACACGTCTGTTAGCCATGGCTCAGGCTAGCCCTGATCACAGGCTCAAACACACAGGTTAACCATGCAGAATGCTGCACCTCCCAGAGGGGAAATCCCAATTCATGGAGCATGGGTAACATGCAGACCTCCATCTGTGACAGAACCGGGTGCTGTTTCACTAAGTTTTGTGAAAAGACTTTTTTTTTTAAAGAAAAGATTAAGTAATCTCTTCTCCTGTTTGTTGAGAGTTTAGAGGATATCTGGTGATAACAATCTTTAATCTGTTCGGGGATCTCTTGCTTTAGCACCGTGAACAGTGAATGGAACAAGGGGTGAGTTAACAGCTGACTTGCAAACTGTAAAGCTTTGTAAAATATTTTAATCAACAATGAAGCATAACACTAGTTACATTTGCAATGCACAATCATCTCAAAAATTATGCATTGAAATTCTACATATCTTTGGCAGATACCTCTTAAAATCTCCTGAGCATATTCATGTTATGTTGAATTATTTTGTTATTTTGATAATATTGATGTGAAAACTGCACAGTGTTGAGGGTGCTAGAGATTTAGATTTGCAAAAAAAAAAAAAGAAGTTATTTTTCTGCTGCCCCCCTGCTTTGATGGAGAACATAACAGGGATAAGGCACGTCTCTCAATCCAGCAAGCGAGTCCCAGCAGGAGGATATCAGGGATAAAACTGTCTCACATAAACATAAATAAAATAACAGTATGGCTAAGCTGCCATCTTAAATGCCATGTGATTTCCCTTCGTAACCTCATGTTCCAAGCAGAACACAAAGAAGACGCTTTTACTACAGAAATTAGACCCCTTTCCCTCTCTCTCTCCCCTCCGGCATTGTTCTCTCCTCCTCAAGCTTAAAAACACATTCAAACGTTCGCCAGAGTATGCTAACGAGGCCGCAGAGCAGCGGCCCGAGGTTCTGACTTGGGGACCCGTCGTGATTTACCCGCAGTCTGTCCGGCCCTGCCGCTTATGGGAAACGCATTAAGATTCTACGGAGAAAGACACATGGAGGGCCGGGCCCATAAATTTCCCATCGAGGCGTGGGCTTGGAGAAAATGGATCTTTATAAAGTAAACAAATACATAATTGATAAAATGAGGAAGAGGGAGGCATCGGAAGAATGTGGATATTTGGGGAATGTCGGCTGGCCTGAACAAAGGCCCCAGTCAATGTCAGGACGATACACGCATCGCGGATCGCTGGCCCGAGAGCTGCAGAGAAAAGAATTTGAATCAGCGTCCCCAATATTTTCCCACGGAACGAGGAGGCAGAGCTCTTTCTCCAAACTCCCAGCGTAGGGGCGCTTAACGTTATGGGTGCCGCGGGGGCCGGCCGTGTCAACATTCTCAATTACTTCTCAATTCTGAAAATGTTTAAGAGGAAACAGTTGAGTATTTGTTGGACACCACTGCTTTCTCCACCAGCAAAGACTGTTCTCCCCCTTCCTCTGGATAACCGTCAGAGTATTATTTCTGCTGTCTGCATGACTTTTCACATTGTAAAACATTTCTGACAGGGGACAGGCTCACTGTTAAAATGTTCCGGTACCCCACCTTTGTGCCTTGCAGTGCTAGATTCAGAAAGTGGTGAGTGAGAAATGGTGTTATGAATGTATTTGCTTCAAACCCAAGCTTTCTGTTTGGATGCAATCAGAAAGATGCACCCAATACACCAGAAAAACATCACATCAGCCCAGGGATTTCAACCTTAGCTTCTGCAGGGCCAACGTGCACTGGGTCCTGCTAGTTTCCAATCAACTAACAGATAATTTAGGTGTGTGGACTCTTTAGCCAATCAGTGGCCTACATTACTCACTGCAGTACCGGAACTAAACCCAGCAGGTAATGTGGCCCCCAGGACCCCTGCAGTAGCTGGATGGCTGGGGGGATGGAGGCCCCCGTATGGGCTGTGATGGATCCCCCCTGGCTTACCCCACATGGTGGGAGGGCACGTTTCACGGTGGCTGCTGGATGTCTGATCTCCGGCTGGTGTTGGTGAAATTAGCTGGCTTGCAGGGACATTTATCGGGTGTCCCTTTCATCCTTCTATAGCCCTTTGGGTCTCAAACTGGGTGGAGATAACAGTGTATAAAAATGGTTCTGCTGGATCCTACAGTGAAAAAAAAGATTTTACACTGAGCATTACTATAGTAACAGTGTGCACTTTGTTTACAGTAAACTAAAATTTAATTCGCAGTACAGTGTAGACAAATTAATAGACAATCACAAAATGAGAAAATGACATGAAGCAGAGCTTGAACCTTCTCTGTCTCATGCTGTATCTCTTTCCTGGAAGTGCCATCAACCGCAATGCTGCGGTCCCTCTCATGTTCAACACCATCTCATATATCACACTTCTGATCACATAATAACGGAATATCACTCCTACCCTGTTGCCAGTTCAATGGTGTATATGTTGTTCCTCAAATAAAATGCAAAGCTTTGATCCTAGCCAGTGCAGAAAGACAGAATACACCATATATTAATTAAATAAAATTATCTATTATCAAACCTTGCACTCCTGTCCTCCAATCACCTGGCATTTTCTTCCAGGAAGGGTCCCTCTTCTCCCCTCAGTCACATCCCTTTTCTGGTTTGGCCCCCTAGTGGTAGAATGAGCTTCCTACAGCAGTCAGGAGTGCAGTCATTCAGTTCATTTCCCAGCACCTAACATTATGTTGCAAGCCTGCATAATCATACCAGGTATCACAATAAAATAAATAACAAAGCATCACTGCAACTTTCTGCCTAGCAATTTTACATGCACTTTGTAAGTTGTTCTGGATAAGAGTATCTGGTGAAATCATAAAATATAATCCCAGACAAAGGAAAAACAGAGCAATGAATTACAGAGCGACGTAAAAATTTTGCAAACAGAATACAAATAGCTGGATGTCCTTAAGCAGAAACATGATGAAATTTGAAATTTTATTGCATCTCTTCCCCTGCTCTTCAGTAACTGACACTGTCAGTAGTATTCGTATCATTTTCACTTGGGGTTATAGCTGTACAATAACTACTTTTTCCGAGCAGTTTTCACAGCAGTTATCGAGCGAATGTTTCCTAAATGTTCCACATCATTTGAAATGATATCTTCTGACTGGTGTGCTCCTAAGAGCACCGGGTCCTGGCGAAAGCTCAGGAAGCACAAATAATGAAACGCTATCCCTGAGAACGCTGTCCCTGATTTCAAAAACAGGGATTTACGGTGACCTGCAGCCCGGGCTCCTAACCTGTTGAACCAGTGCCAGCCTCTCTGGTTACAGCAGATTATTCATTCTGATTTGTTAGCTGACAGAACCTGCTGAAAGTTTCTCCGCCAGAGAACAGGAACATCTGTCAGACTGTGGCCACAAGCCCCTCTCCTCTCTCTTGTCCCACCGCTATTTTAGCATATTACCACCATATTTATTCAGTGTACACTTGCCTTCCTCATTTAAGTTACAAAGTTATTGAATGAATGCAACTAACACTGTCCTCTTGTGTCTCAGTACTTAAAATATTAACACGATTTGCCAGCTAAAGGGTCCATATACTTTGCTTCTAAGGCCTAAATTGGCCACAATAAACACAAGGAGGGGCTTAGGGCCCCACAGGGTTTGAGCTTGACACCTCCAGGCTGTAAGACCGGAGACTCACTGAATTCCTCCTCAGGGCCAGAGTTCAACAGTTGCACACTGGACAGGGGATAGCCCTTAATCAGCCGACCAGCAGTGCCCTCTGGGAAACTGAGTTCTAGATTCATAGATTCAATTAAACACACTCATAGGCTTTTCACACTGCACTTATCCAGGGGCTAAAAGCATTCTTAGAACCTTCCTAGCCCCAGGCTAAGGGAGCTGTTAGCCCCAGGCTAAGACAGCTTTCACACTGGCACATTTAACCCAGAGCTAGTAGAAGTGCAGTGTGAATCATATACCCCTGGGCTCAAGTTAACCCTGCGTTAACAATGTGTGTGTGAAAAAGGGCCAACGTTGTCCCAGGATAAGGATATCCCTGGGCTAAGAGTATGCTGTGTGAAAAGCCTGTCAGTCTCTTTAACAGCCTATGTGGTTCAGTGCCATTTGAAATGTCTTCTTTTGATTTTAAAATAGAATAGTGTATGCTCTGAGAAATGCTAAATTCCACATTGATTGAAGTTAGCGACAGACATCACTATTCTCCATCACATCTCATGCAGTAAAGCTCAAAAGCACGTGCATGAGTACACACGCAAGCATACACACTCACTCACACACACAGTTGTATGCGCATACATGCACACAATCATGCACACTTGTCTTTATCTTCTTAAAAATGGCCTTGAAAGCCTGACTGCTTTTGCTATTAAAATCAATTTTCTGAATTGTTCTTTAAATGAAGCCCTTACTGCAGTAGCATATTTTCTTGTTAATATTACAGGTGTGACAATGCTATCCCAACTGTATGAAGCAACTGTGGGAGAATTACCTTTGCAGTTCCTTGATCTTCCACATCACCACTTGCTGTTTCCTTTGTATAATTATTTCTTCATTTTTACCAATAATGATTTTAGTAGGATTTTTAAAGGGGAATTGTCTTATCCCATGTTAGATTACATTATATTAAGGGAATTTGTTAGATGCTCTTATCCAGAGCGACTTACAAGGTGCATAAGAATGGTACAAAAAGTGCAATGATATCCCTAGAGAGCGGAAAAGTCCCAAGTGCCAAAGTGTGATATTAGCTTCCTGTGTACCTGATGCATGCTGAATTGTTCCTTGATATTAGAAAACCAACTGCATAAAAATATATCCAAGAGAGAAATGTGGGCCTGATGTGTCTGGGGATCATTCAGTCTTTTAAAAGGAGCAGGATGGTTTCTGTTTCCTGTCATTTTCATCGTTCCATTCAGGCCTGGGGAGATGGGAGACCAATCACAGCCGTTACTGAATTAATGCACATTCCAAGAGCAGGAAGCAAGGGAGGCCCATGGGAATTGGAGTTCAACTTACCCTACAGAGCAGCTATGGATAGGAACACGTATAGACCCAATGTGAAGGGGAGACAGGGGTCGTCCAGTAAGAGGGACTCAAGCGCAGAGACCGTGAAGCTTGGTGTGATGTCATTGTGTAGTCCATGATCTTAGCTCGTTATCACTTAATGTTTGACCTGTACCATAGATAAATGATGGGGGATATTTACATCTTTTGAATGTTTACTTTTTATTTTTATTTTAATATGTAACATAGATTTCTTACCACCTTTTTCATTATAGTTCATACTTTTTTAGAACCTGCAAAGAACCAACCCAAGGTTCCACCATTTTAACTGCAGCTTATGAATGCATTTATTTAGGAAATATGTTGTGACAAAATGCAGTTTATTTTTTCATCCTTGTCTAAAATGGAGGTTACTTTGCAGGTGGTGCAGCGGTCTGCTCCATACAAAAAAGAGCCAGGAGCCCTGACACATATGGAAGATGTGGTATCCAGTGTAAAATTACGATTTACCACACCTCTGAGTTTTAAATACACACAATCCCTAACTGAGGATTGCAGCTGGTGAAGTGTGAGTGAGTCAGAAAATGGACTCATGCTGTCAATGGTGAGTTAATCTTCAGAACTCGGATCATCGTGCAACGCCATTTTCAAAACAACTGGCATGACATATAGCTGCCAAACTCAATGAGTCAGCGGAGCATTTGGGGAAGCGATCCTAACGAGAATAGACTGCAAACATTCGCTTTACGAATACACTGTGGTGTGGACAGCATGCGGTTTTCTGGGTGAGGAACATCCGCCATGTGAGCAGGCTCTGTGTGGCACACTAGTGA